>QNTS01004359.1:71253-92854 GCA_003317085.1 Hucho hucho | reverse complement strand
ACACACACACACACATGTCCAGATTCCCCCACTGACCTGGCTAGCTGCTCTCTGTCCCATCACTAATTCATAAGGAGGGGGACAGTCAGTGGGGTACAGAGGCACTGGACTCTCCATCGACCCGTTATAGGTGATACTGGGGACATATAGATACACAGACAAACAATGAAGACTGATTTTATTGGCTATTTACAAATGCTAGAGTGTGTGTGTAATAGTAATATATATATTTGTCCTGTTACACACAAGTGTTTACAGTTTTTTTCAATTGCTAACATGCATTGGTTAAAACTGAAGTCAAAACTCTTCACACAGTCAGTGAAACAGAAGTGAATGTGGACCAAACTGTGAATCATTTTTCATTGCTTTCACACAAAATGCATTCAATGACCACATTATCCGAAATCCATGAACTCTTTTCTCATTCCTACTCCACCACCTGCAAAACTATATACTTGCAGCACGTTTTCAAATGCTGACACAGTTTCCAAAACTGTTAAAAACACATTCAAAACAGAATGATGGCAAATGTCTTGCATTTCTGCAGTAACCAGATTGAAACATAGAAAAACTCAGCAGAATATTTAATCATTCCAAACACAGCTGATTGCAATTTCAGCTGAAAGCCTACCCAAGTGTCCTGTTTTTAGTCTCGTTACCAAACGGACAAAAGAGGACGGCTTCGGGATGATTTAGTTTGGGAACATGGATCAAGGAAGACAGGTAGGAGGGGAAAGAAGAGTGGCAGGGAGAGGGAGAATGTGTGGAGGACAACGGAGAGGAAGACCAAGAGCTGGGGTCTCTGATGGGATAAGGTCCACAATTATTGACCATGTTGTAAACCACGGTCTCTCTTTGAGAGAGGCCGGTTTAAGGGTGCAACCAAATCTGCAGCGTTCAACAGTTGCATCAATAGTACGAATTTTCCAGCAAAACAACAGGTGAGATGTGCATCCTTCAATGATAATTGAATTACATATTACAGTACAATACAGTATGTTCACATTTTTACATGTACTGATGTGGAAATATATTGATTGTTTTGTGGTTTTCAGTAGGATCCAAAGGTTGCCTCCCACAGGAGGGAGAGGCAGAATATTATCAGATGCGCAGGAAATTGCGATGGTTGACATGGTAATTGGGGGCTGGTCAGATAGCTGCCGGGGCATGTCAGGCCGTCAGGGTGGGGCCAAGCTGCTGCTGTACCTGGGGCTGTGCCACCTGGGCCTGGGGCCTGAGTGGTTTGCTACACAAAACACTCATTGGCCCCTACAATACAGAGAGCCTCTGGATGACCTGCATAATCGATTTGCGCCAGCGGAGGAGAGGGGCAAGAAACTCCCCTACCTTCGTTGTTGTGTGGGATAATGTGGCATTCCACCACTCTGCTGCAGTCAGACTGGTTTGCTGCACATCCCAGGATGTCAGTACTATTCCTGCCTCCATACTCCCCCTTCCTAAACCCCATAGAGGAGTTTCTCTCTGCGTGGAGGTGGAAGGTTGATGACCACCATCCACATGACCAGATGTCCTTACTGGAGGCCATGAACGCGGGGTGTGGAGACACTTCTCCTGAAGACTGCCAGGGTTGGATTAGACATTCCAGAAGATACTTTCCAAGATGCATCGCCAGAGAAGACGTAAGATGTGATGTTGATGAGAACTTGTGGCCAAATGCAGGAGAAAGGGAGAACTAGAACTGTACTGTACAGTAGGAGTGATTATACTACACATGTTGTTGATGGTTTTTTTGTAAATATTATTGCAGCCCTGGAATTTCTGGAATTTGTTCATTCAAACTTCAAAGAAAAGTTAATCATTTATGTAGTGCTCCCTGTTAGTGTGTTTTAGGTCAGTGTGTTATGAGTGACAATGTATGCTTTCTGACTGAGAATAGTTGCCAGTGTTCTGGTCGAAACAAGCTTATTCTGAGACATGTATGAATTGTTTTGGTGATTTGAGTGAGTTTTGGAGGTGAGATGAACTGTTTGGCCAAGATGCCTGTTGGTAATGCAGACTGTGTGAAGAGTTTTGAAACAGTGGCTTCAGTATTGACTGATGCTTGTTAGCAATTGAAAAAAAACTGTAGCAAAAATGTGTTTCTTGCATATCCCAATTCCCCCTGAGACACCCGCAGGGAGTGGGGTCACAGCCAGGGTCACCATATCCCAACACCCCCTGAGACACCCGCAGGGAGTGGGGTCACAGCCAGGGTCACCATTGTCCAGCGCCCCTGGAGCAATTAGTGTTAAGTACCATGCTCAAGGGCACAGCGAAATATTTATCACCTTGTCAGCTCCGGTATTCGAACCAGCAACCTTTTGGTTACCGGCCCAACGCGCTAACCTTCAGGCTACCTGTGAGTGTGTGTTATTACCTCTGTGCGTCTGTCTCAGAGCTGCAGGTGTATTCAGGGGGGTAGTAGGGGGGCGGGGGGATGGGCGGGACAAACTCCTCAAAGTCCATGATGTTGGTCAGGAAGGCGTCCTGAGGAGTGGTGCATTCTGGGTTGACGGAGCGAGAGCGGTGCGGGGCGAGCTAGAGAGAAACAAACAGAGATAGAGGAAGGGAGGAATCATAAGGGATGGATAAAGAAAATATTGTCTCTGTGTGTGTGTGTGTGTGTGTGTGTGTGTGTGTGTGTGTGTGTGTGTGTGTGTGTGTGTGTGTGTGTGTGTGTGTGTGTGTGTGTGTGTGTGTGTGTGTGTGTGTGTGCGGACTCACCAGGTGCACTAGGTCCAGGGAGAAGATGTGTATACTACAGGTGACAGTAGAGAGAGTACAGATGATGGTTGAGAGAATACTCAGACCACAAGCACTGAACAGCAGGTCCTGGAACAGAGGAGAGGACACTCAGACCACAAGCACTGAACAACAGGTCCTGGAACAGAGGAGAGGAGATCAGCACGTAACACACAGTCAGGAGGCCAGGGCAGTTAGGAGCAGTTTGGTTACTGTTTGTAATCATTTATACATACTGCAGTGTGCATCATGTGCCTTGGCTATTATATTATGCTCTGCTTACTTCATCTGCATAAATGATTGTCGACATCGAAAATGTAGCACACATACTCTCCGAGAATATAGACGCACACTGAGCTGTCATTAAACACACACACTGAGCTGTCATTAAACACACACACTGAGCTGTCATTAAACACACACACTGAGCTGTCATTAAACACACACACTGAGCTGTCATTAAACACACACACTGCGCTGTCATTAAACACACACACTGAACTGTCATTAAACACACACACACCTTGAGCTGATGTCTGACAGAGTGGCAGTCTGCGTTTAGGTAGAGTACCAGGGTCTCCTCCTCGTTTATAGAGCAGGAGTGTGTTGGGGCGCAACACACACACAACCCATTCTCCACCTGCAAAACACACACACAGAGGATTAACACACACAGACACACTCTCCACAGGGCTGTGTGCACCTCTCTGATTCAGATGGGTTGGGTTAAATGGGAAGACACATTCTGGTTGAATGCATTGAGTTGTGCAACCCATTTCCCCTTCCCCTACATACCTGGCAGGTGAGGAGTGACTTGACCATCTGTGCATTCTGACAGGACAGCATGGATCCAGCCAGACTGAGGATGACACACACAGCAGACAGCAGCATGAAAAGGGACACCTGGAGAGGGAGACATGGGGAGGACACGTAGGGGGTCAGAGAACTACACATGGGATGAGTAACCTTGCCTGTGACCTAAATACTTGTTCTAGCTGCCTATAGGCTGTAGCTCGGTGGGCTCGGTGTGCAGATGACCTGTGTTCCAATCAGGTAGCAGGTTGGTCAGTTACATACACACGCACAAACACACACACGCACAAACACACACACGCACAAACACACACACAAACACGCACAAACACACACACACACACACCATAGACATATAAATAGACACTTGTGTACTACTCACCACAAGAGTGAGTGGTCTTCTCCATGAGATAAGTCCAACTAACCCTGATGCCACAACCTAAGAACAACACACAATTACAGTAAGGAAAATACATGAATCAATTATCATATCTATAACACAATCAACCACAGCCAGGAAATATGGGGATCATTTCAATATTCTAAAGAGGTTTTTTCTCCATGTATCCTTTCCTCCATCTGCACTCCATCTCCATCTGACAGAGATATTCTCCATAATGTTTTCACCTATAAAACAGCCTGCTGTCTTTTCAGGGGTGAGTTTCACATACAGATGTAGGATCTTCATTTGAGCCAGTTTGGACAATAATCCTGCCGCAAAAGGAAATGTGAATTATTATGTGAATTATAATTGCTGGATATTTTTGTAGGGGTTGAAACATTTTCAGTTAGGGCAAATCAAGACAGAAATGTCAAAGTGGAAATCACAAACTTTAGAAGCCTTTTAAAAACTCAAATACACTACAAGTTTTCATTTCATGCTTGGATGAAATAGTGATCAAATGAAGGTCCCACATCTGTAAAACATAAGTATATTTTTTAGCATTAAGATCATGTTCCTCCATTGCCTAATGGACTATCCTGCTAAAGATGATATTTAGGTTTTCAGGAAAGTCCCTCCTTAACAGTGCAGATGAAGGAAAGGTAGTGATTCAGCCCATTTAGAGATGCTCACACGGGATACTCACAAAGAAGCCGGCCCAGAAGGGGCAGGACTGTCGGACGCGGGCTGAGGATGTGAAGGCCATGCTGGTGAAGGAGAAGGCCAGGACCATGGCCCCCAGGCCCAGGTGGCACAGCCCCAGGTACAGCAGCAGCTTGGCCCCACCCTGACGGCCAGACATGCCCCGGCAGCTATCTGACCAGCCCCTAGACCCAGAGGCTGACACTACACTGCTGGAGTCTGACGGGGATGGCATGGCTGGTGTGTGTGTGTGGAGAGTGGTGAGTCTGTGTATGTGTGCGTGTGTGTAGGCCTATATGCAGTGTGTGTGTGTGTGTGTGTGTGTGTGTGTGTGTGTGTGTGTGTGTGTGTGTGTGTGTGTGTGAAAGAGAGATAGAGAAGAGATAGTTTGTTGCTTTGAAGAAGAAAAAAAAACCTTTTCACTTTGGCACGGCGTAGTCAATTGGCAGGTGACAAAGCGTTGTGCAATCCCCAAGCATCGATCCTGAAGCACCACAGTGCAGTACCAAAAACTCTCAACTCAGAAGACTGGGCTATTTAGCATATGAAAACAGCAATAGCTGCTTAGCAGAGTGTATATGTCCTATTACATTTGCACCCCAGACAAACTTCAGCATGTTCACGTGAGGAAAAAAATAATAAAAATACCTAGGCCTAATCCTTGAGAAGCTGAATGCATTTACGACACACAGCTCCGTTCCTCTGTTCCTCTCTCTCCATATCTCTACCTCCTAAGGCCCGTAGCATTGCGGTGGGCGGAGCCCCGAGGCCGCAGTCCTGTAGCATCTCCCGTTATTAAGCACCAGATATCCCGTTGTTTCTACGGTAATGGGAAACCACATGTATTGTGTAGGGCGGTGAGTGGGTCTGGATCTTGTCAAGGTGACGAGGAACAAGCATTGAAACAAGGCCCGAGTTGCCCTGTCCTCACGAAGGTCCGACTACCGGACCTGTCCGAAGGATGAGAGAGAGATGGCTCGAGATCAGATCTTAATCCGTCCGGTCGGCAAACCGTTCAGGTTAAGAAATTACTTAAATCCGTCGAAAGTAAACGTAAATAAAATATAGAAAGTCCATCCTCCTTTAGCCGTTGGCACGTTTGTTCTGTTTTCATTTGCTATTCCTCCTCTTTTCATCTTTTTCCTCCGTGGGAGTTTTGCGGTGGACCACACACTCACCCCCCTCTCCTCTTCTCTCTTCCCTGCAGCGGGCCTCCCGTTCTGCTCGTGTGTATCCCGGACATCTACCTCACTGCACCGAAATATACGTCACACACACCTCAAGCGATCGGTTCCAGTTTCACACACATCCGTTTCCCAAGTCAAAGATGGTCATTCTCATCTTTCCCGTTCACCATCACCCCATCCCTCCATTCTCTCTCCTTCACCAGAGGCAGAAAGGAATGTCTAGTGTTTGGAAACCGACACGTCGTCATGTGACGAAAAGGCACGCAAGACGCGCGAGGAGGATGCGGCAAACCCCGCGTGTCCTGGTGCTGATGCTGCGCGGGAGCGGTACCCACCTTCAAGACTTACTGCAGCCAGCCAATCAGATTGGATTTCACTGCACTGTGCGGCCTCCAGGAAGTTTGTAGTCCCAGGACTATAGGCAGTTGTAGTTATTACTATTATACACGTCTCACACTATAGGACTGCCTGCATGTTACATTTGTTTCACTTTGGTTCCATCCTCATCTCTTATATAGGCCTATACATACCAGGGGGAAGAAATGGCGAGGGACTCAACAAGAACATTTATGTAAGCCATTAAAGGACACATTTTGCCCAGCTGGTATTGTCATAGTGTAAAAATGCAGCAATGCTCTTTGGGGGGGGGCTGTTAGACTTATTCATGAAACTGTGAAGGTTTGGAGAGTGGGGGACAATGCACTGATTCCTGTAAGCTGAGATACACTCTTTATTTTAGTGGGACAGACAACAGTGATGCACCAAAATGCAATTCACTCTGAGAAAATAGAAGGGTTCTTTTTGACAATCCTTTATTGAATAGGCTAAGCAGCGCGTATGTAAAATGGTATACATTGGTCATAAGATAATTGATCAGACAAGGAATGTTCGATAGGGTGAAAATGTGTGTGAAGGAAAAGAGCAAAGGTGAGGGAGGGGACAGTGAGATATCAGAGTTAAAAACACACAGGGTGCATCATCTCAATAGTCTGGAGTGGCTTCTTCCTCTCGTCTTCTTCCCAGAGGAAGATACTTTAGAGTATTGAAATTAACCCATAGACAGATAAGCTTGCTGGCACAGTAATGATTATGTAGTGTCTGTCATGGGAAGTGACATCATTCCTTCCTTCAGAGTAATCACTGATCTGACATGTTTGGATTGGCGAGAGTGTCGAGGTGGAAGTCTTGTCCAATCACAGTACAGTATATGATATATGGAGAGATATATTTGCAAATGTATCCCGTAGTACATCAGTGATTACCTCCAGGGGGGCATTGGACCAGGGCCCTGGTCTGTCTGAAAGAGGAAGGAAGGGTGTTTCGTTTTTTCCAAAGCTATTGAACAGGTGCATCAGATAGAAGGTCAGTTTGTCTATCAGATCAGAAAGGGTCAGTATGTCTATCAGATCAGAAAGGGTCAGTATGTCTATCAGATCAGAAAGGGTCAGTATGTCAATCAGCAAAAAAGAGAACATCTCTTCCCTCTATGTCTAACTCTCATCAGCATCATTCCATCCCTGTCTCTATGACACTTGCTTTACTCATCTGTTTTGGTTCCCTTGCTTCATCTATCCATCTCATTCGTCCATCACTCCACTCCTCTCATATTGCACTTCTCTGTATCTCTCTTCCACATCCTCAGTCCATCCATGTACCACACTTTATGTAGTAGAAGAATAGTTTACAACAGGCACAACCCAGATCATTCATCTTTACATAGCGTGGAAAACACAGGCAAAATTACAATTCAGGGTGAACTATCCCTTTAAGAACATAATGTACCATCACCATAGTTACAGCATATAGATCTAAACTCCTGTCACACTCTAGAATGCCCCCTGTGCTCCGACTAAACAGCTATGAGCTGCTATGACCATAGAAATAAAACGAATGGAAAGGAATGTCTGTGTGTTGTCCTAATTCAAACTCTTTGGCTACGACACTGAAAAGTGATTCTATGGCAGCGGTGCACAACTCAGGTCCTCTAGGGTCGCCATTATGGTAGTAGTTACCTTTAATGTCACAGCAATATCTGCTGGTTTTTGACCTTGCCTCTCCATCAGGAACTCATTTAGAGCCGAGAAGCCTAGTGATTACACTCTCGAGCCAATCAACTGTTACATCAACTGTTCAAGGAAAAAGAATCCCTCTGAAATAGAGAGATAGGATGAAACACAGCAGACTCTTGTTCCATTAAGGAGCTGTGCACCACTACTCTATAGTGTGAAGTCCAGAGCCATGGGATTACAGAGTTCTGCAAACTCGGTTTGGGATTTAGAATTTGAGCGTGCACCATGTTGGTTCCCAAAAAATCTAATTGTGGAAGGAATTCATATTGGAATGTTGTCTCATGGAACATGTGGAGCCAACATGGAAGATACTTCGCTTAACTCTGTATGGCTCTGGTGGAGTGTAAACATACCATGGCTGTCAATCAGTCAGTCACCATGACAACAAAGCCATTGCAGGAGACTTAAAGACAGTTGATACAAAACATGTTTTGGGTGAAATCAAGGTGGGATTCATCCTATTCTTTAAACAAACCACTGAATATGCCTCTGTAAAATGCCCTTGGACCACCTCAACATAGTTACATGGTCATTAAAAGTGCAATCCATAAATTAACTTTCTGGTTAAAAAAAAAGTGTAGTAAGCACTTTTTAAAGGGGAGGGGGTAGTAAATGAAAACATATTTATTCTCAATAGTCAAAAGTCAATAGTGTTTGAAATTGATCTTGTTGCCACAGGGGACAGAGAATTTGTGGATTGCGCCTTTGAAACCCTTTCCTTTGCAATAATATTGTTCCTATATGTGATAGTTCCCTCAGGTAACGAAGAGGCAGCCAGGACAGGCCAGCTCTGCCTCTACAGTAGGAGACATTTGGAGGATTTCTTCTCAGCGTTGGTGATTTTGACCTCGCGACCTGTGGGGCCCGGCTTCTTGCTGGACTTCAGTAGAATATCTCGAGCCAAAGCCATAAAAGACTACAGAGAGGCAGCAAGAGGTGGAGGGAGAGAGAGGCAGAGAAAGGGTAACAGTAGGCAAGTGGGGGTATGGGGATTATTAGGGTATGTGGCACATGTAACCTGTATGAAATGGACAACATATCACCCATACTCCCCATGTGAAATGCATAATAAAGGACCAGATAAAGACAGACTCTGATTGAATAAAGGACATAAATATAATATCTAAAATAACATATTTATCTCACCTCATCAACATTGATGCTGGCCTTTGCACTGGTCTCAAAGAATCTGATCCCATGATCCTTTGCCAGCTGTCAACAACAGAACACAAGTGTGATTACAGCAGGATATGATGTCACTTCCCTCTCCTAATCAGCAGAGTTTATGCCACGTTCAAAACAACTGGGAACTCAGAAAAATACGAGGTCAAATCATGACGTCAGTGATCTTCAGGTTGAAAAGTCGGAGCTCTATCCCTCAATGATCCATACATCGATTCATCCAGCACTCTAACATCTGCACATCCGTGTCAATATCATTGAAAGCATACACTTCATAATCAAAACAATGATCATAAAAATTGCAGAGGCTCACCTTTTCCCCTGTTTCCTTGGATACCTTCCTCTTGGCCTCAATGTCACACTTGTTAGCTAGCAACATCCGGCTGACCCCCACTGATGCATTCTGGGGGATAAAAGATAGGGAGTTGGCATCCATCGCATCCATTTTATATTTCAATGATGTATCCCATCTTCTGCCCCTAGTTCTGCCTCCACAAGCATTCTCTAGGAGAGGCTTTAATTCAGCTCTAAATTGGAGCCACGTCTAAATCTTGGTTCAGATGGGAAATCATGAACTCATTTCAAAATGTTCACTTTGAACTGTTATCTTTGTTAACTATGAAAACAAAATTAAACACATTTAAACATTTTTTTGGGACTGCAGTTGTATGCCCCGTTATTCACTAAAGGCACCCCCTTAGAAAACAGACTAACATCTAGTCTCAATGGAACCCTTGTTATTGTGGTTTATAGATGGCAATAAGAAGTCTGGTCAATCAGAATAATGTCCTGTGCAGTCATTCCATAAGACTGTCTGTCTGGGGGTTGTTTGATGTCACTGTGCATAATGGCTGATTCATCTAAAGAATGTTAACATGTTTCTATAATGAGGACCAGGACTGTGCCTCCAATGTCAGTGGAGAGACAGCTACATCATTTCTGTTCCTCATGCTTTTCTAAAAGTCATCCATCACTGACCACAGAATAAGGAAACAGTGGTATGAGACCCTCTGGTATTTTATTGTTTAAAATCCTTCCTAGGGGCCTGAGAAAATGCTGCCCTCTCAGTTTCTTTCTGGCCTGTGTCGTCCCTTCCCTCTTTCACAACAGTCAGTCTTTTGTGTTTCCCTCTCACCTCCTTGATGCTCTTCATCCAGTTCTGAATGTTCTCGTAGGACTTCTCGTCTGTGATGTCATACACCAGGATAATGCCCTGAGAGATCACGGGAGACATGAGTCAGACAAAAATAAAACATTGTGCAATTCAAAACCAACCTGATGGATATAAGCAAATTAAACTAATAGTTTCAGTCACAATCTTACACCCATAATGTTCTCTCATATCTACAAAGGTGAAGAGAGAGAAGGCCCGTTTATGCCTGGTGCTAAGATGCCCCTTTTGTCCTGATCTTGTCCACATTCTGATTGTGCTCAGTTTTAAACAGGTATAGATGATTAAGTGACTTGTGATCTGATTGACAGAGTTGAGAGAGACTCACCATAGCTCCTCTGTAGTAGGCTGTAGTGATGGTCTTAAACCTCTCCTGCCCTGCTGTGTCCCTGGAAACAGAATACATTAGGGAAAATGTTTCACCTCCTTCAAAAAGTAGCTCTTTGAACAGATGTAAGATCTTAATTTTGTTTGCTACAGCAGGAAAATAATCCTGCAGCAACAGGAAATGTGAATTATTATGTGGATTAATGGACATTTTTGTAGGGGTTGATACATTTTCCATAAGGGTAAATCAGGTCTGAAATTTCAAAGTGGAAATTACACATTTTAGAACCATTTTAAAAAATCAAATACACTACAAGTGTGCATTTCATGCTTTGCAGGAAGATTCTCAGCAACAAAAGAGTGATCAAATTAAGATCCTACATCTGTAGTAAGCACTGAAACTACTGCAGATTTGTATGTGTTGGCAGTTGGTGGCTGTTCTTTCTCTACACATTTCCTGTTTTTCTAATGCAGCACCCAATTCAAAGAGAACACTGTTTGTACATACATATCCAGAGCGTTACAGCCTTTACACGTGTGTTCCAGCACATCATTTATCCACGCTTGTGCAAAAACATTACGCTATGGTCACACTAATTTTCTCATGTTCTCACAGCACAGAACGTGGAAGTTCCCCACCTACACACTGAGCTATGGTCAGCAAAGGAGGTTGGTGGCACCTTAAATTGGGGAGAACAGGCTCGTTCTAATGACTGGAGCGGAATAAGTGGAATGGTAACAAATACATCAAACACATGGTTTCCAGGTGTTTGATGCCATTCCATTTGCGCCGTCCCGGCCATTCTCCCCTCAGCAGCCTCCTGTGATAGTCAGTATGGTATATCCCCCTAATGGCTCAGGTCAGGATTTGGAGAGGTTAACCTGATTCTGATCCTGTATCAAAGGACAACTTCTACCAGGGGTTTGGAATCCACAGAGATTTGATGCCAGTTCAATAAACTCTTTATGGCTGCTTTAGACTTCATGTCTGGCTTTATGATAACTCACTGGAACTCACTGACAGATAAAACATAGGTGAAGTCATAACCTACACCAAAGGACTTGCCAGTCAATATCTCAGTGTACTCAGTGACATATGCCAGATATACACTATATAAAAGTATGTGGACACCTCTTCTAAATTAGTGTATTCGGCTATTTCAGCCACACCCATTGCTGACAGGTGTATAAAATCGAGACCACAGCCATGCAATCTCAATAGACAAACATTGGCAGTAAAATGGCCTTACTGAAGAGCTCAGTGACTTTGAATGTGGCACCGTCATTGGATGTCATCTTTCCAACAAGTCAGTTCATGCTACAGTCAACTGTAAGTGCTGTTATTGTGAAGTGGAAACGTCTAGGAGCAACAACGGCTCAGCCGTAAAGTGGTAGGCCACAAAAGGTCACAGAAGGGGACTGCTGAGTGCTGAAGCACGTACCGTGCAAAAATTGTCTGTTGTAACACTCACTACCAAGTTCCAAACTGCCTCTGGAAGCAACGTCAGCATAAGAACTGTTCATCGGGAGCTTCATGAAATGGGTTTCCATGGCCGAACAGCCTCACACAAGCCTAAGATCACCATGAGCAACACCAAGCGTCGGCTGGAGTTGTGTAAAGCTCGCTGCCATTGGACTCTGGAGCAGTGGAAACGCGTTCTCTGGAATGATGAATCACGCTTTACCATCTGGCAGTCCAACAGACAAATCTGGGTTTGGCTGATGACACGACAAAGCTACCTGCCCCAATGCATAGTGCCAACTGTACAGTTTGGTGGAGGAGGAATAATGGTCTGGTTTTTCATGGTTCGGGTTAGGCCCCTTAGTTCCAGTGAAGGGAAATCTTAACACTACAGCATACAATGACATTCTAGACGATTCTGTGCTTCCAACTTTGTGGCAACAGTTTGGGGAAGGCCCTTTCCTGCTTCAGCATGACAAAGCCCCCGTGCACAAAGCCAGGTCCATTCAAAAATGGTTTGTCGAGATCAGTGTGTTAAAACTTGACTGGCCTGCACAGAGCCCTGACCTCAACCACATCGAACACCTTTGGAATGAATTGGAACGCCGACTGCGAGCCAGGCTAATCGTCCAATATCAGTGTCTTGTGGCTGAATGGAAGCAAGTCCCCGCAGCAATGTTCCAACATTTAGTGGAAAGCCTTCCCAGAAGAGTGCAGGCTGTTATAGCAGGTAAGGGAGGGACCAACTCCATATTAATGCCCATGATTCTGGAATGAGATTTTCAACGAACAGGTGTCCACATGCTTTTGGTCACTGCGAGCCTACCAGATGAACTAAATGCCTTTTATGCTCGCTTCGAGGCAAGCAACACTGAAGCATGCATGAGAGCACCAGCTGTTCCGGACATCTGTATGATCACGCTCTCCGTAGCCGATGTGAGCAAGACCTTTAAACAGGTCAACATTCACAAGGCCGCGGGGACAGACGGATTACCAGGACGTGTACTCAAAGCATTACCAACTGGCAAGTGTCTTCACTGACATTTTCAACCTCTCCCTGGCCGAGTCTGTAATACTTACACGTTTCAAACAGACCACCATAGTCCCTGTGCCCAAGAAAGCGAAGGTAACCTGCCTAAATGATTACCGCCCCCCGTAGCACTTACTTCGGTAGCCATGAAGTGCTTTGAAAGGCTGGTCATGGCTCACATCAACACCATCATGCCAGAAACCCTAGACCCACTCCAATTCGCATACCACCCCAACAGATCCACAGATGACGCAATCTCTATTGCACTCCACACTGACCTTTCCCACCTGGACAAATGGAACACCTATGTGAGAATGCTGTTCATTGACTACAGCTCAGTGTTCAACACCAGTGCCCAAAAAAGCTAATCACTAGCTAAGGACCCTGGGAATAAACACCTCCATCTGCAACTGGATCCTGGACTTCCTGACGGGCCGCCCACAGGTGGTAAGGGTAGGCAACAACACATCTGCCACGTTGATTCTCAACACTGGGGCCCTTCAGGGGTGCATGTTTAGTCCCCTCCTGTACTCCCTGATTACCCGCGACTGCGTAGCCAAGAACGACTCCAACACCATCATTAAGTTTGCTGACGACACAACAGTGGTAGGCCTGATCACTGACATTAATGAGACAGCCTATAGGGAGGAGGTCAGAGACCTGGCAGTGTGGTGCCAGAACAACAACCTCTCTCTCAATGTGAGCAAGACAAAGGAGCTGATAATGGACTACAGGAAAAGGAGGGCTGAACAGGCCCCCATTCTCATCGACGGGGCTGTAGTGGAGCGGGTCGAGAGTTTCAAGTTCCTTGATGTCCACATCACCAACAAACTAACATGGTCCAAACACACCAACACAGTTGTGAAGAGGGCACGACAACACCTTTTCGGCATGGGTCCCCAGATCCTCAATAAGTTCTATAGCTGCACCATCGAGAGCATTCTGACCGGTTGCATCACCGCCTGGTTTGGCAACTGCTCAGCATCTGACCGTAAGGCACTACAGAGGGTAGTGCGTACAGCCCAGTACATCACTGGGCCCAAGCTTCCTGACATCCAGGACCTATATACTAAGCGTGTCAGAGGAAGGCCCAAAAAATTGTCAATGACTCCAGTCACCCAAGTCATAGACTGTTCTCTCTGCTACCGCAAGGCAAGCGGTACCGGAGCGGTAAGACTAGGACCAAAAGGCTCCTTAACAGCTTCTACCCCCAAGCCATAAGACTGCTGAACAACTAATCAAATGGCCACCTGGACTATCTACATTGTCCCCCTACATTTCTTGAACTGCATTGTTGGTTAAGGGCTTGTAAGTAAGCATTTCACGGTAAATACCTGTGTATTTGGCGCATGTGACAAATACAATTTGATTTGATTTGTAGTGTATGTTGCAGCTATTGCATACTGGGTTGCATGCTTTTAGTCTACCAACACAAATAAAATCAAAATCTTGCATTCCTAAGTTCTCGTACTACAATCAGTGTGTGGTGACCCTTTGAGTGACATTTGGACAGTAAACCCTGTCATAAACAGTTGTTTTTTTTTGTAAAAATTGAGGTTCTTCTTTCCTCTGAGAAAGAGAAGTAGACACAGGAGTTGAATAAAACCAGTGTGTTGGTCCCATAACTGTCATCACTCTTAGAGAGCAGCAAACAGTAGTCCTAAATGGACCTTTCATTCTTTCTTTGCCTGGATCCTCTACTCTTACCAGACTTGCAGTTTGACTTTCTTTCCCTCCACGTCTATCGTCTTTACTTTAAAGTCGATGCCTGAAGATAGGATGGGAGGATGACAGAGAGAGGGGGGAGGGAGGATGTCGACAGGAAGGGAGGGAAGACAATGAGTTAAATTCCCACACACATTGCAGCAAATATAGGTCATGGCAATTAAACCCTTTTGACATGCATGGAGGGGGAGACAGGCATTCTCAATTCATCAAACTTTCACTGGGATAGTAAAGTCTGTCTAGCTCTGCCCCATTCTGCTGTGTTGTACCACACACACACAAACACACACACACACACACACACACACACACACACACACACACACAGTGTCTCTGGGTTTGTTATTGTCTGGGTTTCCTGCAGGACAGGGACGGTGAGAGAGAGAGAGGGATGGCAGAGAGAGAGGACAGAGAAGATGGGCGTCTTAAACTGGGCGTCTTAAACTGTGAAAGGGTGGACAACCATTTTTCTGATAATGAGAGACTGAAAAGAGATAGGAGAGATAGGAGGAATGGGGGTGGGTGGACCCTCTGGGTAAAGTGAGGGAGGGAGAGGGGGATACGGAGAAGATATAGAAACAGCAGCACAGAAACAACGTAGGTGAAATACAATAGGGATATCAGATTGAGATATAGGAAGACAGCGATAGAGACGTGTAGAGACATGAACACAGTAGAACTGGAAACGTGAGATAACTGCGTGGTGAAAGTGATAAGAACTTGGCATTACATGTTAGCTGACAGAATGGTACCTATATCAGCAATGACGAATTTAAAGGGTTGCTGAATATCGGCTACATACCGATAGTTGATATGTAGGTTGAGTTGAAGTTGTCCTCAGCAAATCGAATAATCAGACATGTTTTCCCCACTCCACTATCTCCGATTAGTAATAATTTGAAAAGGAAGTCGTACTTCTTCGCCATAATGTTTTTGGTGAATGATCAGAAACTATGACTCTTTACAAAACCAGTACACTTTCCAATGTTCTTCTTACAATTATTTGTAACGTTTAAGAGGTCAACAAATGCCATAAAGTATTGCTCAACATACACAAAGGCCAAAATTACACTCTCATTTCTCCTGGGGAGTTTTCTGCTTTTCTTTAGCATAAAATCCGCTTGTTTTCTCTTTCCCTTGAAAACTGTCACCGGTAAATACGGTTCTCCCCCAATGTCTTTTTGGTCGGAGAAAAATGAAACAGAACGCCACACGTTAAAAACGAAAGTTGGAACAAACGTTTCTGTACTTCAATGGGCTATACAATTCTACAGCGCCACAAAGCTTTGTTAAAATCCATTTATCAAGCCAAAATGTCAAGTTATTTTCTTCCAAAGGCCGATTAACATACATCCATTCCACACAGACAGGGCTACGTTTTCGCCCAAAACTTTCTCCTGCCGAAGTTCACGTAGTATTACGTAGAGAGGGAGAGGTTCAGTTATTTCAGTGGAGGGAACAGACTGAAATGGGACAGCAGGAATGGCCGATACTGCTTATAGACAGCAGAGGGCGCTCCACCATATGAATAAAGTCAATGGTTTCTTAAGTGTATTATAGAGCCCCATGTACTGAAATATGTCAGAATATCTCTGTATACGTGTATCCTTAGTACCACATATATAAAAATTAAGTGGTCTCTCCCTCACACTGCGAGAGAAATCTAACCAAATCAAATGTGCCAGTAGGGCTAGTTATAGTTGTCGCTGAACAAAACCTCTCTGTGTGTAGGCCTGTGTGATTTGGAAGAGTTTTGCCCTCACAAACATGGCCTCCTTTACCTCGCCTCCTTGACACGTAACGGCGACAAAACACTTCCGGCCCCTGCTCCTCGGGCCCCGTTCATTTATTAACTGTCAACTTCCGGTTGATCCTTCTTTTCGGCAACGGCTGCAAACTCGCCAACATGCCAGTAAGTGCGCACACAGGCAATATAACTCTTGCTTCAGCTTGGGAACTTTGTTTGAGCGGGACATGACCACATCGATGTATTAGAACTGTGCGAATATTCCGATGTATTAATATTCCGGATTATTCAAGGACTAGTACAATCTTCAACTGCGTGCCCAGCGCGTGCTAGGCTCGGCTGTAGTGACGCAATATGGCGGCGTACATGCAGTAGAAGGCATGGACTGACATGTAACTAGCTAGCTAACTAGTTTGATGTCTAGTGGTTGTTTCTAAACACGGGACAGCGCTTGTACACGATGCAGTTGGACTAGATATGCGCATTCCTTGACTTATGTTTGATAGTGGACGTACGCAGGCTTTAGCTAAACAAGCTAACGTTAAATAGCATAGGCTAGCCAGTACTGAAGTTACTAGCCAGGAGTTTACCCAACGAACATTTATGTCAAATGTTTTTGATTATATTAACTTATGTACATTGTTTTAACTTGTTAGTTAGTTAGATTATCAAATGGACTTTCCCATCTGCATTTTCTAAGATGGCCACCCTCTGGTTTCTCTTTCTTTCAGCTCGCAAAGGACCTGTTGCACCCAACCTCCGAGGAGGAGAAGAGGAGTCACAAGAAGAAGCGTCTTGTACAGAGCCCTAACTCGTATTTTATGGATGTCAAATGTCCAGGTTAGTGTGTCTCCCTGTAGCTTAGCTAGAAGTGACTCCCCGGCTCAGCTCACATTAAACGCAGCCGTCATTGTAAATAAGAATTTGTTCTTAATTGACTTTTTAAATTAATTTAAAAACGTTAACTAAAGTGACCATGGTTTAGTATCTTGGGATGTGGGACCATATTCAACTGACAGGTCATTAGTTTGCCTGTCTTCAGTAAAGCTGGTCAGCACCAAAGGGAGAGTTTGCATGGCCAATGGAAACTCGATGTGATCCCGTGTGGCTCAGTTGGTAGAGCATGGTGCTTTCAACGCCAGGGCTGTGGGTTTGATTCCCACAGGGGAACAGTACAAACATGTATGTGCTCTTCTGTAAGTCGTCAGCTAAATGACTTAAATGTAAATCTAGTCTGGTGGTTGTTTACTGAGACATGTTTCTAGAGAGATGAGTAGCCACTTGCCTTTATGTGTTGCCCGTTCATTGTCTCCAGAGTGAATGAGGTGTCAACCAAGGCATACAGTAACCTTGTGATTGTCTTTCTTTGGAAAGGAGTCTCCACTGATTCTTTTCAATAACTGCAACTGCAAGAACACAACAGTAATTAGAGAGCATCATTTGTGTGTGATTTGTTGGGACTGAAAACACGAGTACGTCTCGTTCAGTTCAGGACATTGAGGTGAATGTTAATTTGTCTGAACTGTTCTCTACAGGATGCTATAAGATCACGACAGTGTTCAGTCACGCCCAGACGGTCGTCCTGTGTGTCGGATGCTCCACAGTCCTGTGTCAACCTACAGGGGGTAAAGCACGCCTCACAGAAGGTACCATACTGCACACATACCCCGCCGTCCACACAGAGTATCCTGGATGGAAAAATACTGTTGGACATAATTGTTGCCTTTATGTGTTGCCCGTTCATTGTCTCCAGAGTGAATGAGGTGTCAACCAAGGCATACAGTAACCTTGTTGGTTGTCTTTGTTTGGAAGGAGTCTCCACTAATTCCTTTCAATAACTAACTGCAAGAACACACTAGTATACATAAATAATACTGTCTGTTCTCTTTTTCTAGTTGCAATAGTCTGACCTGCCACTCTTTAGGATCAAAAAGTTGATTACCTGAACTTGTCAAATAAAACTTCATTTTGTTTTCCAGTTGAAAATGAAATGTAGTTTTTTCATACTTTACTGACCATGACCAAAATAATTTAATGTATTGCTTTTCAATAGCCCCAATTGAAGCATGACCCTTTACCTGCTCAGCTGGCTTGGTTTGTATTCACCACAGCTCAGGTTGGCAGTGTTTGTAGGGCTAGGAATGGCCAGGGACCTCACAATATTATCATAACAATAATTAAAGGAATATTCCACCCAAAACCACTCATTCCTATCATTTACAGCGCTACATAACACTGTGGACAATATGTTTTGTGAACAAATGTTTCATTTTATGGTAAGGTTGGTAGCAACATGTGGAAATCTGTTCAAGTCGACTACAAAATCCACAATGCAAAGCTCTATGGGCTAGCTAGGTAGGTAGCTGGCTCGCAAACGTACCTAAACACAACACCAAAGTCAATATCAGCGTATGAAGTAGCTAGTTAGCTGTAAATTCACCCTAACTGCACTGTCAATTTAGGAGTCTACAATCTCACCATTTTCGACCTGCAGATCGATGTGCCTCAGAGTGGAGTCTGACATTCACAGCGGCACCATGCAATACACCCTGGACTGACGAAGCAGACACACAGGAGGAATGTGTTAGGCCCTCTGTTAAATTACACATTTTGATGTAAGAAAATTGCAAAAATATGTAACCGTTTTGAGGGAGTGTGCAATTGGCATGCTGACTGCAGGAATATCCACCAGAGCTTTTGCCAGATAATTGAGCGTTTATTTCTCTACCATAACCTGCCTCCAACGTTGTTTTAAGAGAATTTGGCAGTACATCCAATCGGCCTAAACAACAGCAGACCGTGTATGTATATATATATTTATTTTAAACCTTTATTTAACTAGGTAAGTCAGTTAAGAACAAATTCATATTTTCAATGACGGCCTAGGAACAGTGGGTTAACGACAGATTTTTACCTTGTCAGCTCGGGGATTCGATCTTGCAACCTTTCGGTTACTAATCACACGCTCTAACCGCCGGCGTCGTGTGGGTGAGCAGTTTGCTGCTGTCAACGTTGTGAACAGTGCCCCAGCGTTACGGTATGGGCAGGAATAAGCTACAAACACAATTGCATTTTATCGATCCTGAGACTCTTTAGTTTTTTAAGGTATCTTAGACCAACGAATGCATATCTGTATTCCCAGTCATGTGAAATCCATTGATTAGGGTTGATGAATTGATTTCAATTGACTGATTTCCTCATATGAACTGTAATTCAGTCAAATCTTTGAAATAGTTGCATTTATATTTTTGTTCAGGTCGAAACAACATTTAGCTAGCTTGCTGTTGCGAGCTAATTTGTCCTGGGAGATAAACATTGGGTTATTTTACCTGAAATGCACAAGGTCCTTTTTTTCTGGATCTTTGTAGAATATTGACCCATTTTGAGTTGCACACAATCGTGTGTTCTCTACTCCGACAACTAAGCCACAGATAAAAGGGGAAACCTAGTTAGTTTCTAGTAATCTCTCCTCCTTCAGTAGTCGTCTTCTGTGGACTTAATGTCGGTTGGCAACCAACTTTAAAGTGCATTACCACCACCGACTGGACTGGTGTGGACCTTAGTTCATATTTCAATAACCAACGTGGGTATATGCTCCTAAAAACAAATGAGATGGAAGAGGCGGGACTTGCAGCACGTCAAGCATCAAAAATAGAACCAAGGCTGCGCAGACGCGCGTGCAGTTTAGATGATATGATTGAATAACGTATGTGTACATGTATTTTGCAATGAGAGGTGTGGTCAGCATGTAATGCCCACACTTGACGCCTCACATGATCCCTGCATGTCCACTGTCTGGATTTCTCTCCCTTCCTCATATCGCCTTCCCCTGCTAGGCTTTCAGTCTGGCCTTAACAATCAGTAGTTTGATCTCCTCGCTCTCCCACCATATAAAAGTGAAATCTGTCTGGGACCATAACTAACTCTTTCTTCTTCACCCAGGATGCTCATTCAGGAGGAAACAGCACTAGTCTCTCAGCAATGGAGCTTGTTGGACCGAGAGACCCAAGGGAGGAGAGATGGGATTGACCCCCCAGTGACCCTGCTCAGGAAGTGACAACGAAACTGAAGAAGAGGAAAGATGGTGTTGAGCTCTGCTTTGTGTGCGTAGAGAGAACGTCCCCTGGCATGACATCACTGTAACACCACTCCTCCCCCGGTCTTTCTCTCACTTCTTAATAAAGTTTAGTTTTTTCGTTAAAGAATCCAGTTTACTTGTCAGTCTTTGATCCAGGTGTCAAATATGTGACTATTATTAGAAAACAACATGAAGGTGACCTATGGGGAATGTAAGCTGGTCCTAGATCTATGCTTGAACAACTACCTAGAGACCCTGTTCAAGTAGACCCACAGTTTTTAAATCAGGGATGTCACTCATTCCATGGAGGGCCTAGGGTCTGCTGGTTTTTCCCTTTTAAATTACAACCTAGACAAGCAGGTGAGGACAGTAACTTACTAATCAGTGACCTTAATTCAACCAAGTACAAGGGAGGACAGAACCCGCCCCTCTGGAATGAGTTTGAAACCTGTGCCTTAAATGGACCAACGCAACACATTGACAACGTTTGGCAGGAAATTGTTTAGTTGAAGGTTTTAACATGGATCATTCACAGGGCTGTTGGTGTCACCATGTGCTCCAGAGCCAGTTGCGTCTGCGGATGATCCTTTCTGTGTCTGGGGACGAGGGTCTGATCCAGGGAGAGAAATGCACCGTCCTGCTGCGGTCCACTGGAGAACACATACACCAGCTTAGACACAACCCTAAGACTGCTGCATTCCACTGGAGAACAAGTACCTCCGATTATAAAGATTACAAATAATTTATGCTACCTGATGCACCAATATAGTAGGAAAAGGTAACTGGTACTGACCTATGTTAGGTGGTGTGTTTGGGTACAGGCCAACCACCGGGAAAGGAACCGTCTGCATGCAGGAGTTGTATACTGACAAATATAGAAGTGTTAACTGTCACTAGAGTAGGGAGTAAGTCACCACCAACAGTTACCTATGAATAAGGTAGTGGTGGTGTGGTTAGTTACCTATGAACAAGGTAGTGGTGGTG
>QNTS01004359.1:30074-45514 GCA_003317085.1 Hucho hucho | reverse complement strand
GTAATGATATTGTCATCACCCATGTCAAGGTGCCATGATGTTTGACAGAGGTTTGTGTGTGTGTACCTCAGTGAGCACAGTGAACAGTGCAGCTCGTATTGTAGTGTGCCCAGCCCCTCGTGTTTCCAGTACATGGTAGGAACTGTTAGAGGAAGTCTCCAGGATATAGAACAGCCAATCAGAGAGCTCCACGGTCATCACCACATTCTACCAGAGGGAGAGAGGGGTTAGAGAGGCGGGGGAGAGAGAAAGGTGTTAGGTTCGGTTATGCCTCCTGTCCCTGACATAGAGTAGGCTTTAGACATCTAGTGTAAGGGAGGGTAACTCTTATAGTTGTCATGGTAACGTTACCTGTGCCAGGTGTGCTGTGTGACCCTCCTGGTCGTGAACTCGTACCGTCACCTGGTACTGGCGACCACTCTCCAACACCCACCTGTCCTCCTCCTCCACACCTAGCGCTACACACACACACACACACACACACACACACACACACACACACACACACACACACACACACACACACACACACACACACACACACACACACACACACACACACACACACACACACACACACACACACACACACACACACACACACACAGTCATGGCTTGCCACAGTATGACAATAGACATGTTGATAGCTGGGCTCACTCACTCAGGTAACTTGGCTCCACTACAAACACAGAACAGCGAGGCAGGTGGGAAGCAGAGTTCTCTGGTAGGCCTGGGTACAGGGAATGCTGAGGAAAACCACACCTGTAGGACTACACTACCCATAACCCCAGAAACCACACCTTACAGGACTACATTAATGCTAAACTACAGGATTAACATTAAAGTGGTTAGGTAAAGTGATTAGGTAAAGTGGTTAGGTAAGGTAGTCCCATGGTGGAAGGATACTGGGGTGTGTGACGGACAGCGTGGTGTGGCCGAGCCCTTGGGCGGTGACGGTCCCTGTGTCCTGGTCCACAGTGATGACGTCATCATCGTCATTTGGATCTCTCTCTACAGACAACTCATACTCTCCCTGACCCAGCACCACCTCTATAGAGAGACAGAGAATAGAACATTGCTTGTGCATCAGCGGCTGCTTTACAGCTCTAACAAGTACATGGAGGACTGAGCACTTGATGTTTTCTGTCTCCAATATATTTGTCTGAGCTTTGATGTTCCTTCAGTCTTCTTCCTCTGGATCTTAGAAAAACACAAAGGGACCCTAGCTAGAAGACCCATAAAGCTCCCTAAAGGCTCTGTAAAGATCTGACAGACTACATTACTGTCTACATTAGGGACTCACCTAAAGGTTCTGTAAAGATCTGACAGACTACATTACTGTCTACATTAGGGACTCACCTAAAGGTTCTGTAAAGATCTGACAAACTACACTACTGTCTACATTAGGGACTCACCTAAAGGTTCTGTAAAGATCTGACAGACTACACTATTGTCTACATTAGGGACTCACCTAAAGGCTCTGTAAAGATCTGACAGACTACACTACTGTCTACATTAGGCACTCACCCGTTTCTGTGTCATGCACGCTTTTCCAGACTCTGAAGGAGAGGGTGGAGCCTAGCAGTAGGTAGGCGTCATGGGAGGGGCTAAGGTAGAGTCTGTCTGTCACGGTCAGGCTCACAGAGGCTGGATCTACCCACTATGTAACACACAGGGGACAGGTCAAAACCAGCACAAACTATTCTAACACAAACTAATCCATCGATCTTCATCCATAATCTATCGCCCCATCCACTCATCCATCATTCCAGGTGCTTCCATCAATGTCTTTATCCTTCGGAAGCCTATGCATCAATCCCTTCATCCATCCGTCCATCCTCCTTACCTTGTAGTCTGGGTGCGAGAGGGAGGCCCTGACCCGTGCCACCCCGCTACGGACCCCCTCCAGCAACACACTGTCCCCTTTCTGACCTGCTTCCTCCAGGGACAGGATGTGATGGGGCGGGGAGTAGCCCGCCTCTGAGAAACGCACAAACCTACACAACATATAGTATATATGCATTCGGGAAAGTATTCAGACCCCAGACATTTTGTTACATTACAGCCCTATTCTAAAATTGATTAAATTGTTTTTTTTCCCCTCATAAAACTACACACAATACCCCATAATGACAGAGCAAAAACAGTTTTTTTGAATTTTTTGGTAATTTATTACAAATAAAAAACATAAATATCACATTTACATACATATTCAGACCTTTTACTCAGTACTTTGTTGAAGCACCTTTGGCAGTGATTACAGCCTCGAGTCTTCTTGGGTATGACACTACAAGCTTGGCACACCTGTATTTGGGGAGTTTCTCCCATTCTTCTCTGCAGATCCTCTCAAGCTCTGTCAGGTTGGATGGGGAGTGTCGCTGCACAGCTATTTTCAGGTCTCTCCAGAGATGTTCGATTTCTGGTTCAAGGCTGGGCTCTGGCTGGGCCACTCAAAGACATTCAAAGACTTGTCCCAAAGCAACTCCTGCGTTGTCTTGGCTGTGTGCTTAGAGTCGTTGTCCTGTTGGAAGGTGAACCTTCGCCCCAGTCTGAGGCCCTGAGCACTCTGGAGCAGGTTTTCATCACATTCTCTCTGTACTTTGCTCTGTTCATCTTTCCCACGATCTTGACTAGTCTCCCAGTCCCTGCCACTGAAAAACATCCACACAGCATGATGTGCCACCACCATGCTTCACCGTAGGGATGGTGCTAGGTTTCCTACAGATGTGACGCTTGGCATTCAGGCCAAAGAGTTCAATCTTGGTTTCATCAGACCAAAGAATCTTGTTTCTCAAGATCTGATAGTCCTTTAGGTGCCTTTTGGCAAACTCCAAGCGGGCTGTCATGTACCTTTTACTGAGGAGTGTCTTCCGTCTGGCCACTCTACCATAAAGGCCTGATTGGTGGAGTGTTGCAGAGACGGTTGACCTTCTGGAAGGTTTTCCCATCTCCACAGAGGAACAATGGAGCTCTGTCAGAGTGACCATCTGGTTCTTGGTCACCTCCCTGACCAAGGCCCTTCTCCCCTGATTGCTCAGTTTGGCCGGGCGGCCAGCTCTAGGAAGTCTTGGTGTTTCCAAACTTCTTCCATTTACGAATGATGGAGGCCACTGTATTCTTGTTGATCTTCAATGCTATATAATTTTTGGGGTACCCTTCCCCAAATCTGTGCCTCGACCCAATCCTGTCTCGGAGCTCTACGGACAATTCCTTTGACATCTTGGTTTGGTTTTTGCTCTGACATGCACTGTCAACTGTGAGACCTTATATCGGCAGGTGTGTGCATTTCCAAATCATGTCCAATCAATTGAATTTACCACATGTGGACTCCAATCAAGTTGTAGAAACATCTCAAGTATGATCAATGGAAACAGGATGCACCTGAACTCAATTTTGAGTATCATAGCAAAGGGTCTGAATGCTTATGTAAATAAGGTATTTATTTATTTTTTATTCTAAAAACATGTTTTTGTTTTGACATTATGGGGTATTGTGTGTAGACCGATGAGGACATATTTTTATTGAATTAATTTTAGAATAAGGCTGTAACTAACGTAACAACATGTGGAAAAAGTCAAGGAGTCTGAATACTTTCCGAATGCACTGTACCATAACGCTTTCTGTTGACCGTATGTTTCTTTCATCTTCCTTTGTCATAATTTCCTTCTTTCATCCCTCTCTCTCTCACCTAACAATCTCTGCTGTCTCTGAGTCCTTTACTAGCCTCCACTCAAACTCTAGACCTGCCAGACTACTGAATGTGTTGCCTGAGAGAGAGAGAGAGAGAGAGAGAGAGAGAGAGAGAGAGAGAGAGAGATGATAATGACATCCTCAGACAGAGAGACTCCTGGTGCCAGAAGGGAGCAGTAAACACACAGATCCAGGGACTAGCCTCAGGTTAGTTAGCCTTAAGTCTAACACCTGATGTCTTTTTCCTCCAGTCTACCCTGGGATATTGGATGGCTATAGAATCTGAACACTGTGACCTGGATGAGTTTCTAACCCAAGAGAATAAAGAGGAAAAGGAAACTTCTGGGTCTGGATGTGGACAATAGACAAAAGGTGAGACTGGCAGCCTGGCAGCCAAAAACTGTCGACAATAAACCAAAGTTTCCTTTTAACCCTTTGGATTTGAGTTTTTCCCTCTGTGAGCCTGTGGTACATTTGGATGTGTGGGGCTTTTAAGCTCAGCTCTCGAAGGGACATCAGTGGGCCCATGCTCAGAGCTCATTCTTATGGAGGGATGAAAGGAGGAACAACCCCTTGTCTACATATTGACTGCCTTTAGCCCTCAGAGCTAAAGGTGTGGCGTGGGTGATACGTAAATGAGAAGGCGGGTACCTCCTGAGTCCAGTGCCATGACGGAGAGCACGAGGGGTGGGTCCTCGGTGAACAGTTGACGCGTCGTGGTGACAACCTGAATCTGCTTGATCTGGTCAACAATGACATCACAGCGCAGGGTATGGCCAGTCACTGAAAGATGATGAGGGCTGTTTAGTTCCACCCTCCACACCCCTCCCTCTCTCCCTCGTTCTGTTCTGCTACACACACACTCCCCTCACCAGAGTCCTGTCCACGTATGATGCTGGCCCCTCGGTTAGTGTCCAGTGGAGCGGACAGAGGCCGGGCAGACACTAGGGCCTGCTGGCTACAGGCAGATGGAGGGAGGATGGAGGGAGGAATGGAAGGAGAGAGGGGCCAAACACTGACTGCCTGGGGTCGGGAGGACACCCTGAAAATATCACACACAGATAACTAAGTGGGTTCTGTCCACACCCACTTGGCATTATGTCTAAGTTGATACATCTTCTGCTTTTTTAGCACCACGACATCAACTTGGCAATCTGAATAGAAACATTAATGTCATCATTCACTGCCACTCACCATTTATAGCATCCCTTCTCTGCTGTCAACGTGAAGTTGACATGATTAGGATTTGATCTGGGCAAAAGTAACTTGGGAACATTCAGCCTTGTCGACTGACTCAAAGCAATAATAGTTACACTAAAAAGCAATAATTTAAATAATACTTTAGAGTTTAACACGGCCATTATTGTGAATACATTTTGAGGTCTCAACAATTGCGATCAAAACATTTAACTTGACGTTAGAGCAGTTCTTTTTTTAGCAACGTCGCATTGTTTACGTTGAACTGTTAACGCTAGCTAACGTTAACTTGCTAAGCTTAGAGGTTTCGATAGCCAGTGCTAGCTAACAAGTAATAAAAAACGATATAGGTTGTCAGTGACTTGTCATTTCTAAATAAACGAATTAATGAGACAAAAACAGCAACTAAAAAGCTATTAAACTAAACAATATTGCAAAATGTAGATGGACAGCAACGCGTCACTATCATTGTTGATTTTTGATCTCTGCTGCCAAAAACAAAAAAGTGCGTTCATGATGAGCTAGTGACAGAACAGTGACGTCATGTGTTTACAGTCTTGAACATTCCCCAACCAACTCTAGTCTTTTTGGGGCCCAAAATAATTATTTGAACAGACAGGCTACATTTGTTTTATCTAACATTAAATTATTACACTTTTTACATTGATATACAATACATTTTGTATCTCTTTTGTATCTCCAAGGAACAAATACAATTTTGTCTTCAAACACTCCTTATGCGGCTGCAACTAGATTCTTTAAAGTGCCAATCTGCGATTAAAACAATAACAAAGCGGATGACCCGCCTCTGTTTTGGTAAAAAGCTGAGGGGTGGGCCTGAAGAAATGTAACCATTCTCAAATTTATAGACATAGCTTTGGATGGAAACACTGACCATCCATAATATCAACATTATCGTTTTAACAATGTTTTGAGGCTATACAGTGTTTGTTTATATTTACAATGTTTACAAACATTTTAGTCAAACAAGTTTATATTTTGGGTTCTGATGGGGTATGACAGTTGAACTAAGCTCATGAGGAATGTATAAATTGGAGTAAACTAATGGACAACACTTAGGCTTCTACTTCCAGATTATACATACTATATAAACAAGACATGGTAAATAGAAATCCAAACTGGATGGTGTTCAGAGATAGATGGGAGGGGTTGAGTGGAGCTGAACATGGGACTAAAAACAAATAAAAGATAACTATTGTCAAATAAGCATTTATAAGTTATATTCTTCAAGAATCAATGGGTATATCATTAATTTATGCAAAAAAAAATGATGTAACAAGTGCAGATTGCCATTTTAACAACAAAGTGATGTGTAAATTGGACTGGGGAAAGAAAACACTTTTAGCATGTAGGCCACATTGTATTGCCAATAAAATCAGGTATTCTAACATAGGAAAAGGAAAGGGAAAGGGGGATACCTAGTCAGTTTACAACTGAATGTATACAACTGAAATGTGTCTTCCACATTTAACCCAACCCCTGAATCTGAGAGGCGTGGGGGGGCATCCTTCATCGACATGCAGGTCTTCGGTGCCCGGGGAACAGTGGGTTAACTGCCTTGCTCAGGGGCAGAATGACAGATTTTTACTTTGTCAGCTCGGGATTCGATCAGCAACCTTTCAGAACAGGGCAGGTTGCTATAGTCAGAGTAGTTTTCATGCTGCAGGTAAACTGGAATGATTCGAAAGAAGAAAGAACAGGCAAGCCAAAATTCACCCAATAACTCAGTGATGTTATATAGATATATACTTTATTCATTATCTCTGATAAAATAAAATTACAAAATAATTTCACCCTCAAACGCACCTCCCTTGTCCATTATTTATTATTATTAAAGTTTATTATTAATACATTTATCATAATTGTTAGGACGAATGAGAATAATACTATAGTATAATAATAGTAAATATCAGCTATAACCGTTAAATCGTAATGGTAGAAAAGACTGAGCAATACAAAGCTATGTAGATTTCAGTAACAGTATACTGTAAAATATTCCAAGCGGGTGTAATTCAGTATTCCGGCCACAGAATGTCACTATAAGACAGTTTTCAAAATGGTCTCCGTAGAAAGGGCTTACAGAAGTAAAATCGTATCTTATTCCATCACATCATAATAATTATTCTCTCAGATATATAGTCTCTCCGTCTATAGGGTTAAGTTTGGTAAGCAACCGTTTCTTTCTTGCCATGGCCTGTATCCTTTGTCTGGTTAATATTCTTTCATTCCCTGTCTATGGCAGTCCATCAAGCACAGTGAAAAGTGCAGTCCATAAAGCACTACTACTAGTCCAAATCCAATGTTCCTTGTCAGGAAATCTGAAACTCCTCTTCCCATCTCATCTCCCCAGTGACATCCTCTTCTGCCTCTCTTTTGTAGTCCATTTGAGAGAGCACTTTGGTAGATTGTGTGTGTGTGTGTCCGCATGTGGGTGTGGTTCAGCGTGTATGTGTGTGGGTTTAGGCATATCTGTGCCCCTGTGCAAACTGTGTGCTTGTGGTTTGAAATATACAACATACATTCATTAAAACAGAGTTTTGGGAACGTGTGGGCATAAGGAAGTATGGCAGTAGTGTTTCCTTGGACCGTGTCTATGCTCTCTGTGTCGAGTAATAAATGCCTGGCAGTATGTTCTTCTCAGTTGGACTTAGTGCATTGTGTGCTTGGCAGTAATAGGCTGTAGTAAAGGCTATACTATAGTGTTTTATAGTTTACTATAGTATGCTGCGGGATATTGTGTGCTATTTTGTGTGTGTGTGTGTGTGTGTTTGCTGTGTATTTTGTTGTGGTGTGTGTATGTTGCCATGGTGTGTGTGTATGGGTGTGTTAAAAGGTAGGCATACTACATGGAGAGTGTGTGTTGTGTGTGTGTGTGTGTGTGCGCGTGTGTGTGTGGTGTTTAGTATGTATTATGGTCGTTGATTAAATGGTTCGTTAAAGGGATGCTCGTTACCACACAAGTAGCAGTTAGATAGAAAATAGATCATAAGGACAAAAAGTCATAGTCAATAATTCCTGATGGAGGGAGGGGAGGGAAGAGATGGAAGGAGAGAAAGACATGAAGAGAAAGAGGGATAGAGAGGGACAAATGGAAAAAGAGAGAGAGACGTTTTCTTGTCATTAGATTGGATTCCATTAAAGACCTCTGTAATTATTCCTAGTTATCTCTTTCCCCCTTCATCCCCCTTTCCTCCCCTCTCCATTTCCATCCCCTTCTCTCTCTCCCAACCTCCCTCCACTTCCTTGGCTTCTCTCTCTCCCAACCTCCCTCCACTTCCTTGGCTTCTCTCTCTCCCAACCTCCCTCCACTTCCTTGGCTCTCCTATCCCTCACCTTCCATCCCTCCCTCCCTCCCTCTCACAGCCTCTTATCTCTGATCCTCTCCCTCCCATCCCTCACCCTTCCCCATTTCCCCCACTCCTCAATTTTCCTCCCCTATCCCACCCCTCCTCCCTCCTCCTTTCCTTAGCAGCTGGATGAGCTAGTGTTGGGCTTCTGGCCCCCCCCCCTTCTCCCTCCTCCTCTCTGCAGCATCTGGAGTTGCTAGTATTGGGGCTGACCTCCTCATCATGTATTCCTACTGGCCCTCTATCTCCTCCTCTACCCTCACCTCTTCTTTCCCCTCCCCATCCTCTCCTCCTCCTCTCTTCAACAACTAGAGGTGCTAGTATTGGGACTAGTGCTGCCCTCTATGGTTCCTTCTGGGGGATGCTGTGGCTCTGGGGCCAGGGTTGGACTTGGGGTCAGGGCATGGGCAGGTGCCAGCTGAGTAACAGTGACCAGGGCTGTCCCTCCTCCACCTGCACCTCCCCCTCCCCATCCTCCTCTATAGTCCCTCTCTCGGAGCAGGTGGAGCAGGGTGGTGTGCTGGGCAGACAGCGTGGCAGACAGGTGGGCAGGCAGGGCACTGAAGCCGGCGGTCAGCTGCTCCACCCGCGTTTCCAGAGACAGCATCTGCCGCTCCAGGTCCTCACTGCGATCGTTCAGCTCCGACATCAGCTCGTACATCACACTTTGCATCTGTAAACACACACACACACACACACACACACACACACACACACACACACACACACACACACACACACACACACACACACACACACACACACACACACACACAGGGAGAGAGTTGGAGATCATTTAGCAATGACATCAGCAGGGTTGGGGTCAATTTGAATTAAAGTCACTCAATTCAGGAAATGATTAGAATTTTTAAATTTCGGTTTACTGACTTCAATTAGAATTGACCCAATCACTGGAGAGACATGGAGGATTGAATAAGAGAGCCATGAAAAAGGGAATGAGAAAGAGAGAGAGAGAAGAGAAGAGGAGTGAGTGTGAGGAAGGGAACCCTCCGTGTGGGCGTTATCATCTGGCAAAGGCTGAATAAGAAAGGAGAGAGAGAGTTAAGGCTGAATAAGAAAGGAGAGAGAGAGAGAGTTCAGGCTGAATAAGAAAGGAGAGAGAGAGAGAGAGAGTTAAGGCTGAATAAGAAAGGAGAGAGAGAGAGTTAAGGCTGAATAAAAAAGGAGAGAGAGAGAGTTAAGGCTGAATAAGAAAGGAGAGAGAGAGAGTTAAGGCTGAATAAGAAAGGAGAGAGAGAGAGAGTTAAGGCTGAATAAGAAAGGAGAGAGAAAGAGTTAAGGCTGAATAAGAAAGGAGAGAGAGAGAGTTAAGGCTGAATAAGAAAGGAGAGAGAGAGTAAAGGTAGATAGAACATCCCTCCATCACCATGGTAAAGAGTGGCTGATTGAAAATATTTGTGGCAGAAGGCACTGATCCATAGAGACACACACACACCACCTACACACAGAACCACCCTCTCTTTTTCTTTCTCTCACGCATTCACACCCACACATGAACAGAAATACACCCCCTCCCTCTCTGCTCTCTTCTCTCGTTTTCTCTCTCTGTCATGCCTTTTTTAACACTTGTTCCGGTTGCTAGGAGACGCAAAGCCACAGAAACAGACGGGTCAGAATGGAAGCAGCGGAATACTGAGATATATTTTGGGGGTAAAGTTATGTGTGTGTCAGAGGGTATTGCATGTGGTGTGTTTGTATGTATGTTTGTGTGCTTCTTAAATACCAGCACCCCGTATCACACTTGGACAGCGCTGATATTTGGCAGTCTCAGCCACGTACATAGACTAACAGTACATGGCCTTCAGATTGCAGGCCTGAGTACAGTAAGACTAAAGCAAAGTAACTAGCGAGCTACTGCCTAGCTGTTTGGAGGAGGTGCTTTCTGTATCCGGAAGTGTCCATGTACACAAAACACCAGTCAGTGGCAGAGGTAAACACTGCCTTCCAATATCCTGCTCTACGTGTGTGTGATGTGTGTGTGTGTGTCACCTTTGAGAGGTCCACCAGAGTGTTGGCCTGATCACTCAGTTTCCTCTGCTCCATCTTCACACTACGCAGTCTGCAAAAAAACACACACATACACTGTGACACACACTTACACACTGTGACACACACACACGTCGATGATGCATCCACAAAAGAGTTAAGCCAGAAAACTGCTAAGTCACAGCCAGGTAACAGTTATTAGCCCAGCTAGGTTAGCAGCAGGTGTATAGCATCAGATTATAGGATTAGACAGCATAGACCAGACCAGGAAGTACATACAGTAGGAGCCAACTGGTCCAACGGCTTCAGTTAGCACCATTCACTGGACAGGAGTTCCATTCGGCTTCCAGAGTTGGTATAAACCCATCATTGTCTAATCCATCTATGTCTATCTATGTCAGTCTAGACAGGTGTCAGACTAGCTAGCCAACCTCTACAACTAATTAACACAGGTTAACCACTGTTTGCATGGTCAATGGCGTTTTTCATAGGTATACACTTCTATCAGGATGTTTCTCATAATGATGCTGGGTCAGCCCTGTCAACCAATCACAATGCAGTGTTTCCTGTCCTGGAACTAACCACAGAGACCTAGGCTAGACAATATGTTTGGATTGTTAATACATGTAAGTGTATTGAGGGCTGCGGGTCAGTGTTGTGTGTGTGTGTGTGCTCTCACTGGTGGATGGCCTGCAGGAACTTCCTCTGGTGTTTGCGGACTCTGGAGTGGTCAATCTTCTTCTGTAGTTTAGTGTGTTTGTAGATGAGCCAAGTCTCCCTCAGAACGTTGGCTGCAGCATTTTTTATCTGCACGGAGAGAACACACACACAGTTACACTTTAGCCACAGGTAGCCCCTGGCAACCGAGTCAGGCAGCAGATCTACCCGGCCTCTTCCCCGGCCCCATCTTCCTCTCTCTCATTCTCAGTCTCTATCTCTTTTCCTCTCCCTCCACACACAGACAATGTCTTCTTCTTTTAACTCGCTCCTCTGTTTTTCTCTTCCCCTGGAGAGTACAACAGGCCCTACTCTCTCTGTCCCTCCACACACATTTTCTCACATACAGTCAGTCACACACGGTCCTTAGGGAGAGTCAGCCTCCACAGTCCAATACTATTCATCCACACAGACCTGTCCGAAGAGATTCCATCAAGCAATCCCTGTGCTTCAATTACCTCTTTTGCCAATTGGCCTGGACCCTTAGCTGCCAACACGGAGCCCCGCCGATCCATCACGACTGGTCTACCGACGTAACCGTCCGAGGGGGTTTCTGTCCCGAAGCAAGACCAGTTGGCCTGGAGCTAGGCCCTTCTCCCGGCTAGCTGAAGAATTCCATCAGATAATTCCTGGGCTTCAATACCTCTTCTGCCAATTGGCCTGGACCCTTTGCTGCCGACACAGAGCCCCGCCAATCCATCACGACTGGTCTGCCGACGTAACCGTCCAAGGGGGTTTCAACAGACTCTCCCGTTGCGACGTCCCCCTGAGGCCCATCTGCTAGCCTGCTGCTAGCCCCGGCCTGCTAGCTGTCTGAATCGCCGTGCCTCCAGCTAGCCTAGCTACTCACTGGACCCTATGATCACTCGGCTACACATGCCTCTTCCTAATGTCAATATGCCTTGTCTATTGCTGTTTTGGTTAGTCATTTTTGTCTTATTTCACTGTAGAGCTTCCAGCCCTGCTCAATATGCCTTAGCTAGCCCTTATGTTCCACCCCCCACACATGCGGTGACCGCACCTGGCTTAAATGGTGCCTTAGAGACAAAACCTCTCTCATCGTCACTCAATGCCTAGGCTTACCTCCACTGTACTCACATCCAACCATACCCTTGTCTGTACATTATGCCTTGAATCTATTCTTCCCAGAAACCTGCTCCTTTTACTCTCTGTTCCGAACGCACTAGACGACCAGTTCTTTTAGCCTTACTCTTATCCTACTCCTCCTCTGTTCCTCTGGTGATGTAGAGGTTAACCCAGGCCCTGCAGCCCCCAGCATCACTCCCATTCCCCAGGCGCTCTCATTTGTTGACTTCTGTAACCGTAAAAGCATTGGTTTCATGCATGTTAACATTAGAAGCCTCCTCCTTAAGTTTGTTTTATTCGCTGCTTTAGCACACTCTGCCAACCCGGATGTCCTAGCCGTGTCTGAATCCTGGCTTAGGAAGGATTAGAGGATGCCTGGTTTCCTCTCCATCTTAAATAAGCACACACCATTCAAAAAAATTTGAACTAAGAACAGATATAGCCCTTGGTTAACCCAAGACTTGACTGCCCTTGACCAGCACAAAAACATCCTGTGGTGTTCTGCATTAGCATCAAATAGCCCCCGCGATATGCAACTTTTCAGGGAAGTCAGGAACCAATATACTCAGTCAGTTAAACAGAAATTTGCTTCCTGTAGCACTAATTCCAAAAAGTAATGGGACACTGTAAAGTCCATGGAGAATAAGAGCATCTCCTCCCAGCTGCTCACTGCACTGAGGATAGGAAACACTGTCACCACCGATAAATCTACAATAATTGATCATTTCAATAAGCATTTTTCCACGGCTGGCCATGCTTTCCAGCTGGCTACCCCTACCCTGGCCAACATCTCAGCACCCCCTGCAGAAACTTGCCAAAGCCTGGATCCCTACAAATAGCTGGGCTAGACAGGACCCTCTGGACCCTCTCTTTCTAAAATTATCAGCCGAAATTGTTGCAACCCCTATTACTAGCCTATTCAACCTCTCTTTCGTATCGTCTGAGATCCCCAAAGATTGGAAAGCTGCCGCGGTCATCCCCCTCTTCAAAGAGGGAGACACTCTAGACCCAAACTGTTATAGGCCTATATCCATCCTGCCCTGCCTTTCTAAAATCTTCGAAAGCCACGTTAATAAACAGATCACCGACCATTTCGAATCCCACCGTACCTTCTCCACTATGCAATCTGGTTTCTGAGCTGGTCATGGGTGTACGTCAGCCACGCTCAAGGTCCTAAACGATATCATAACCGCCATCGATACAAGACAGTACTGTGCAGCCATCTTCATCGACCTGGCCAAGTCTTTCGACTCTGTCAATCACCACATTCTTATCGGCGGACTCCAAAGACTTGGCTTCTCAAATGACTGCCTCGCCTGGTTCACAAACTACTTCTCAGATAGAGTTCAGTGTGTCAAATCGGAGGGCCTGTTGTCCGGACCTCTGGCAGTCTCTATGGAGGATTCAATTCTCAGACTGACACTTTTCTCTGTATACATCAATGATGTCGCTCTTGCTGCTGGTGATTCTCTGATCCACCTCTATGCAGACGACACCATTCTGTATACATCTGGCCCTTCTTTGGACACTGTGCTAACAAACCTCCAAACGAGCTTCAACGCCATACAACACTCCTTCCGTGGCCTCCAACTGCTTTTAAATGCTGGTAAAACTAAATGCATGCTCTTCAACCGATCGCTGCCCGCACCTGCCCGCCCTACTAGCATCACTACTCTGGACGGTTCTGACTTAGAATATGTGGACAACTACAAATACCTAGGTGTCTGGTTAGACTTTAAACTCTCCTGCCAGACTCACAATAAGCATCTCCAATTCAAAAATAAATCTAGAATCGGCTTCCTATTTCGCAACAAAGCCTCCTTCACTCATGCCGCCAAATATACCCTCGTAAAACTGACTATCCTACCGATCCTCAACTTCGGTGATGTAATTTACAAAATAGCCCCGAACACTCTGGATGTAGCAAACTGGATGTAGTCTATCACAGTGCCATCCGTTTTGTCACCAAAGCCCCATATATTACCCACCACTGCGACCTGTTATGCTGCTCTCGTTGGTTGGCCCTCGCTTCATATTCGTCGCCAAACCCACTGGCTCCAGGTCATCTATAAGTCTTTGCTAGGTAAAGCCCCGCCTTATCTCAGCTCAATGGTCACCATAGCAACACCCACCTGTAGCACGCGCTCCAGCAGGTATATTGAACTGGTCACCCCCAAAGCCAACACTTACTTTGGCCGCCATTCATTCCAGTTCTCTGCTACCAATGACTGTAACAAATTGCAAAAACTTCTGAAGCTGGAGTCTCCAGCAGTTACAACGCTATCATCCTTGTTAGTCACATAGTTACAAAACTATCATCCTTGTTAGTCACATATCTCCCTCTCTAACTTTAAACATCAGCTGTCTGAACAGCTTACCGATCACTGAACATGTACACAGCCAATCTGTAAATAACACACCCGACTACCTCATCCCCATATTATTACTTAAGCTCTTGCTCGTTTGCACCCCAGTATCTCTACTTGCACATTCATCATCTGCACATCTATCACTCCAGGATTAATGCTAAATTGTAATTATTTTCGCCACTAGGGCCTATTTATTGCCTACCTCCCTAATCTTTGTCACGTCCTGGCCATAGAGAGCCCTCAGGGTTCTCTATGTTTTAGGTCAGGACGTGACTAGTTGGGTTTCTATGTTGGGATTTCTATGTTTGGTCTTGTGTGTGGTTCCCAATTGGAGGCAGCTGTTATTCGTTGCCTCTAATTGGGGACCATACTTAGGGTGTTACTTTTCCCACCTGTGTTGTGGGTTATTGTTTTTTTTTTTTTGTTAGTGCCTGTGTGCGCTAGACTTATGTTGCGATCAGTCATTTCTTTTGTTGTTGTTTCACTTGAATTAAAATTATGTGGAACTCAATGCACGCTGCGCCATGGTCCGTTCTTCATGACGATCGTGACACTCTTCTACATTTGCACACACTGTACATAGATTTTTCTATTTTTATTTTGTGTTACGGACTGTACGTTTGTTTCTCCCATGTGTAACTCTGTGTTGTTGTTTTTGTCGCACTGCTTTGCTTTATCTTGGCCAGGTCGCAGTTGTAAATGAGAACTTGTTCTCAACTTGCCTACCTGGTTAAATAAAGGTGAATTTTTTACTATTCATCCACACAGACTTGTCCTTAGGAAGAGTCAACCTCCACAGCCCAATACTATTCATCCACACAGACCTGTCCTTAGGGAGAGTAAAACCTCCACAGCCCAATACTATTCATCCACACAGACCTGTCCTTAGGAAGAGTCAACCTCCACAGCCCAATACTATTCATCCACACAGACCTGTCCTTAGGAAGAGTCAGCCTCCACAGCCCAATACTATTCATCCACACAGACCTGTCCTTAGGGAGAGTCA
>QNTS01004358.1:72418-85297 GCA_003317085.1 Hucho hucho | reverse complement strand
GAGAGAGAGAGAGAGAGAGAGAGAGAGAGAGAGAGAGTGTGCCTGGTGTTATCAATGAACCAGGGCCCTTGGTTCCTTCCAAAAAGTTGCAGCTTGGAAGGCGTCCATGGCAGGGCATTAGGCCGCGGTTTGTGTCGTTTGTAATTTATAACATTGAGGGGAACGGGCAGGAGGACAATATGGAGGGAGTGGGGGGAGGCGGAGGGGAGAGAGAGAAGGGGTTGCAGAATCCCAAGGCAAGGCAAGTGGCTCTGGTAAAGAGTGTGAGTATGTTTCAGGTCTGTGGCTACTGCTACTCTCTGGAGAACTGGCTGACTGAATATGACTGTTCTGTGGATGGTTGACTGAATATGACTGTTCTGTGGATGGTTGACTGAATATGACTGTTCTGTGGATGGTTGACTGAATATGACTGTTCTGTGGATGGTTGACTGAATATGACTGTTCTGTGGATGGCTGACTGAATATGACTGTTCTGTGGATGGTTGACTGAATATGACTGTTCTGTGGATGGTTGACTGAATATGACTGTTCTGTGGCTGGCTGACTGAATATGACTGTTCTGTGGATGGTTGACTGAATATGACTGTTCTGTGGAGGGCTGACTGAACATGACTGTTCTGTGGATGGTTGACTGAATATTACTGTTCTGTGGCTGGCTGACTGAACATGACTGTTCTGTGGCTGGTTGACTGAACATGACTGTTCTGTGGCTGGTTGACTGAACATGACTGTTCTGTGGCTGGTTGACTGAACATGACTGTTCTGTGGCTAGTTGACTGAACATGACTGTTCTGTGGCTGGTTGACTGAATATGACTGTTCTGTGGCTGGTTGACTGAATATGACTGTTCTGTGGCTGGTTGACTGAACATGACTGTTCTGTGGCTGGTTGACTGAACATGACTGTTCTGTGGCTGGTTGACTGAATATGACTGTTCTGTGGCTGGTTGACTGAACATGACTGTTCTGTGGCTGGTTGACTGAATATGACTGTTCTGTGGCTGGCTGCTCAACTGGAAAGTGAAGGAAGTCAAAAAGTATTGGCTCTCAATTTCAGAGAAAATGGATAGTCTTTCTAGGAAAAGGACAAATGCAATGCTTGGACTTTCATCTACTTTAGTTAGAATAACAGAAGTGTTTGTGTGAAGTATATTCTTATTTGATTGCATTAAAGAAGACAAGGTCAGCAAATCAAGGTGATTCCTGTGGACATCGCGAAACCAACTGAGATCAGTATCAAATGTTATTCAAAGTATTACAATTCCATAAAGGCGATAGTACATGATAATAATCACCATCATCATAACCATTATATTCATCATCATAGACATTGCCTTCTTTGATAATGATGGTGTAAAATCTAACCTGCCATAATGATAATATCTTCAAGCCATAACCACATGGAAAACGAACACGTCCACATCTTTACTCCGAAGAGAAACATTAGGCGACGGCATAATCTAGGGCACAAAAACATTTCCCCCAAAAAATCCCGGAGACATTTCTCTCAGGGCAGGATCAAGCCATTTGATCCGGTATTAGATCCACAATATCAAGAATCCAAAATGTAAATCCTGAAGCAGAAAACTGTATGGGTTCTGAAAACATTGACTGGGTCGTAATGCAATCCACACAAACAATATAGCCAAGGTATGACGTAGGTTGTAAGGACAGAGGACAAAGGGACTTGGTATTTGTCTATGAGCAAAAACAAAGCTCCAATAGTAGACCAAACACAGACCGTGTGTGTGGTACACATTGTGCAGAAACAAGGATTGCATTACAGAAATAGTAAACATCAATTGGGGGTTCGTCCAGGATGTCACTGGATTCAGAAAGCAAAGGTTTGGGATAGTATGCAAACAGCAGTATTATCAGTACTAGGGAATCCCACCACAACAACCCTAGTATTGCTTAACTAATGACCCACTGGGTACACTCTTAGAAAAATGGTTCCAAAAGGGTTATTCGGCTGTCCCCATAGGATAACCATTTTTGGTTCCAGGTAGAAGCCTTTTTGGTTCCAGATAGAACCCTTTTGGGTTCCATGTAGAACCCTCTTTAGAAAGGGTTCAACATGCAACCCAAAATGGTTCTACCTGCAACCAAAAGGGTTCTTTAAAGGGTTCTCCTATGGGGACAGCAAAAGAACGCTTTAAGGTTCTAGATAGCACCTTTTTTTCTAATAGTGTACATAGTACAAGTCAAGATAGTAGTAGATGGTGACAAACCACTGGTTAGTGGGATGGTGGGGACCTTCCTGATGGAATTTTCTTCTCTTACTTGAACCTCTAAATCTATAAAGCCTGTTGAAGCTTTCACCCAGATTATGATGAAAATAAATTATCGAAACATATTCAGTGCCTTACGAAAGTATTCTGACCCTGTCACGACTTCCGCCGAGGTCGGTCCCTCTCCTTTTTCGGGCGGCGTTCGGCGGCCGACGTCACCGGTCTTCTAGCTACCGCCGATCTACTTTTCATTTTCTATGTTTTGTCTTCATTATACACACCTGGTTTCTATCCCATAATTACATGTTCCTTATTTAAACGCTCTGTTTCCCCCATGGTTTTGTGCGTGTTTGTTCTATGTTAGATGGTCTGTATTTTGTGAGCTTGATTTTTACTACCTTTTGGTAGTTTGTATTTTTGAGTAAAAATACTTGATTACTCATCTCAGTTGTCCTGCGCCTGACTCTGCTTACCTGCTACACCCAGACCTTTGACAGACCCCTTGACTTTTCCCACATTTTGGTACATTACATCCATATTCTAAAATGTATTAAATTGTTTTTCCCCTCATCAATCTACACACAATAACCCATAATGACAAAGCAAAAACAGTTTTTATAGAAATGCTACTTTATTAAAAATTTAAAACTGAAATATCACATTTACATAAGTATTCAGACCCTTTACTCAGTACTTTGTTGAAACTCCTTTGGCAGCGGTTACAGCCTTGAGTCTTCTTGGGTATAACACTACAAGCTTGGCACAACTGTATTTGGGAATTTCTGCCATTCTTCTCTACAGATCCTCTCAAGCTCTCTCGGGTTGGATGGGGAGCGTTGCTGCACAGCTATTTTCAGGTCTTTCCAGAGATGTTCGATCGGGTTCAAGTCCGGGCTCTGGCTGGGCCACTCAAGGACATTCAGAGACTTGTCCCGAAGCCACTCCTGCGTTGTCTTGGCTGTGTACTTAGGGTCATTGAACCTTCACCCCAGTCTGAGGTCCTGAGCGCTCTGGAGCAGGATTTTTTTTCATCAAGGATTTTTGTACTTTGCTCTGCTCATCTTTCCCTTGATCCTGACTAGTCCCTGCCGCTGGAAAAATATCCCCACAGCATGATGCTGCCACCACCATGCTTCACTGTAGGGATGGTGCCAGGTTTCCTCCAGATGTGACACTTGGAGTTCAGGCCCAAGAGTTCAATATTGGTTTCATCATCAGTCATGTGCCTTTCACTGAGGATTGGCTTCTGTCTGGCCACTCTACCATAAAGGCCTGATTGGTGCTGCAGAGATGGTTGTCCTTCTGGAAGGTTCTCCCATCTCTTTAGAGCTCTGTCAGAGTGACCATCGGGTTCTTGGTCATCTCCCTGACCAAGTTTGGCCGGGCGGCCAGCTTGGACACTAGAAAGTGTCTTGGTGGTTCCAAACTTCTTCCATTTAAGAATGATGGAGGCCACTGTGTTCTTGGGGACCTTCAACGCTGCAGAAATTTTTTGGTACCCTTCTCCAGATCTATGCCCTGACACAATCCTGTCTCGGAGTTCTACGGACAATTCCTTCGACCTCATGGCTTGGTTTTTGCTCTGACATGCACTGTCAACTGTGGGACCTTAATCATGTCCAATCAATTGAATTTACCACAGGTGGACTACAATCAAGTTGTAGAAACATCTTAAGGATGATCAATTGAAACAGGATGCACCTGAGCTCAATTTTGAGTCTCATAGCAAAGGGTCTGAATACTTATTTAAATAAGGTACAGTGGGGCAAAAAAGTATTTAGTCAGCCACCAATTGTGCAAGTTCTCTCACTTAAAAAGATGAGAGAGGCCTGTAATTTTCATCATAGGTACACTTCAACTATGACAGACAAAATGAGGAAAAAAAATCCAGAAAATCACATTGTAGGATTTTTTTATGAATTTATTTGCAAATTATGGTGGAAAATAACTATTTGGTCACATACAAACAAGCAAGATTTCTGGCTCTCACAGACCTGTAACTTCTTCTTTAAGAGGCTCCTCTGTCCTCCACTCGTTACCTGTATTAATGGCACCTGTTTGAACTTGTTATCAGTATAAAAGACACCTGTCCACAACCTCAAACAGTCACACTCCAAACTCCACTATGGCCAAGACCAAAGAGCTGTCAAAGGACACCAGAAACAAAATTGTAGACCTGCACCAGGTTGGGAAGACTGAATCTGCAATAGGTAAGCAGCTTGGTTTGAAGAAATCAACTGTGGGAGCAATTATTAGGAAATGGAAGACATACAAGACCACTGATAATCTTCCTCGATCTGGGGCTCCACGCAAGATCTCACCCCGTGGGGTCAAAATGATCACAAGAACGGTGAGCAAAAATCCCAGAACCACACGGGGGGACCTAGTGAATGACCTGCAGAGAGCTGGGACCAAAGTAACAAAGCCTACCATCAGTAACACACTACGCCGCCAGGGACTCAAATCCTGCAGTGCCAGACGTGTCCCCCTGCTTAAGCCAGTACATGTTCAGGCCCGTCTGAAGTTTGCTAGAGAGCATTTGGATGATCCAGATGAGGATTGGGAGAATGTCATATGGTCAGATGAAACCAAAATAGAACTTTTTGGTAAAAACTCAACTCGTCGTGTTTGGAGGACAAAGAATGCTGAGTTGCATCCAAAGAACACCATACCTACTGTGAAGCATGGGGGTGGAAACATCATGCTTTGGGGCTGTTTTTCTGCAAAGGGACCAGGACGACTGATCCGTGTAAAGGAAAGAATGAATGGGGCCATGTATCGTGAGATNAATTAAAAATCCTACAATGTGATTTTCTGGATTTCTTTTTCTCATTTCGTCTGTCATAGTTGAAGTGTACCTATGATGAAAATTACAGGCCTCTCTCATCTTTTTACGTTGGAGAACTTGCACAATTGGTGGCTGACTAAATACTTTTTTGCCCCACTGTATCTGTTTTTTATTTTTAATACATTAGCAAAAATTTATAAAAACCTATTTTCACTTTGTCATTATGGGGTATTGTGTGTAGATTGCTGAGGAAATGTTTTTCTTGAATCCATTTTAGAATAAGGCTGTAACGTAAAAAAATGTGGAAAAAGTCAAGGGGTCTGAATACTTTCCGAAAGCACTGGAGAGAGGGACTGCCTGTAAGGGATTGATTTGCGTAATATAATTATTTTCTCTGTACAACGGCCTATCCACCTTGTGTGGGAAGTAGGCTTCCTTGATTAGCCTAGATATCATCAGACTCATCACTACTTAAAGGCACACATCTGTGAATAACATACGCTCAGACTTTATAATAAGCTACATTACTGGAATTCATGTCATGAGCTTGGTAAGACAAAACCAAGCTTACTAGACCTACGGATATGAATCACAAGAGCCAAATTCCATGATGCATGTGTGGTGTGCTCAACACACTGTCATCATGACCTCACATTACCACACGACTTTGTCTTTTACAGAATGATTCGTATTAGAAGGAATTAACTGCTAATTCAGTTTCTGTTTCATTTTAATAGCATAATTCTTTCAATATGACATTCAGAGAATGACATTGATAATTCAAGAGACTACAGACAAAGACAGTATCATTACACTTTGCTGGTCAAAATAACTAGCTGCATCTGTGAAACGATATTTGTTCTGGCCGAGTTGTATGGAACGCTAGTAGCACTGCCATTATGCCAGCTCAATGAAATCAAAGAGTTAGCCTTACTCCGACCAGACTACAATTCCAGACTTCTCTGAGCTCATTTCAAAAGCCAACTTTAAAGTGTTCCACAGCAAAGCTACTGACATATTTTTTTTAACCTGTTTCAATACCCCCGTTCACTACACAGGAACAATGTCTGATTCATGAAACGGACTCTTGCAATCCCATAATAAGAATTCCATTGATGCATCAGCATCAAAAGAAATAGAATGAACAGAACCAGAACACTACTATTTTGAGGATTGACCACATCTTGAGGAACTTCAACAAAGGGTGGGATCAAAAGGCATTTGAGGATAGACAAGCGCAGGTTCAGTTCAGTTGGTTTGTGGCAGGAACGGTATGGCTCTGCCATATTGCTTGCATCTATCCAGTCCTTCAGGACAAGCAGGTGAGGAGATATGCCATATCATACCTTTGTCTATTATTTCCTATTGGTCAATCTCCAACGGGAGTACGTCACTGTTCTCAAGAGCCGGCGGAGGTACTGTACGGAAGTGCTAAAGCATTATGTTTATTTTCTAGCACAGCTTCTAATACAGGCCTGCCAAGTTGGACGAAATTTGGAGTATCACGCTTTTTGGAGTATCCATGCCAAATTTCACAGGTTAACGACCGATTAACAACTGTTTATATGTGTGGATCACAAGAACAGTAGTAATACCTTATTGTGTAATTAATTACATTAAGTAACAACTGACATATTTCAACAGAACAACAATGGAACAATACTCAAGTGCCTTCTGGGTAAGGATGGCTTTTTAGGAAAGACCGTAATTAATCGTGACTACACAAAATAGCGGTAAATGTATGAGTTTGCTTCTGCACTTAATACTGTAATAGGACAAGTCATTTAAGATGTGTTCAAACACATGAAGAAGACAAGTTGTGATGCCAGATCAGACAGACTTTGCAGTCAGAAACACACTGAGGCTGGAAGCTGGATCCATACTCCTCAACAGTGGCATTGCTAATCAGTTTTAAAGGTCCAATGTAGCCATTTTTATCTCAATATCAAATTATTTCTGTCTAACAACTAAGCACCTTACTGTAAGAGATTTCCATTCAAATGGGCAAAAGTCTTTCAAGAAAGAATTCTGCTAGGACTGTCTGGGAGTGGTCTGAGTGGGGAGGGGAAACTGAAAACTAGCTGTTATTGGCAGAGAGGTTTGGTGCTATCTTTCTTATTGGTCTTTTAACCAATTTACCACATGGTGATGTCACCAGGCAGGTCAAAAGTCCATCCCCTAGAACAGGATGACATTTCAGGAGGTCTATTGAAACAGCTCTACGACTAAAAGGGCATTATCATCATTTTCAAAATTTCACAGTATTATTCTAACCTCAAAGCGTGGAAATATATATAAAATACAGGAAACTTACGTTTTTGACTGCACCTGGCCTTTAAAAAGTCTACTCCATGTTATACCAGAATTTGAGGAATGTAGGCCATTTGAAAAGCCTGGCTTTTAACACAACCGGCTCAAACAAACTGGTCACAGAAGAGTATTTATTCTCAGCAGACCTGGGTTCAATAGAGTAGTCACAATAACTGCACACCAATGCAATCTGTCACTCCAGGCAGGCTAAAAAAAACACTCAAAGTACTAAAACAACTTCAAATAGTATTTGAACCGAGGTCTGATTCTCAGAACTACTTCAAACCGATCATCTAGCTACAGTACATTCTATGCTTTCACTGAACACTTCAAGCTTGCCAAAACATGCCTAGTTTGAGTTGCATACAAAAAAAAGGTTTGAAAAGAGGTAAAATGAACTCTTGTTTAGTGAGACAGAGTGACTAAAACCGAGACAACCAATCCACATTAAGGTGAAGCATGTAATCAATAGATAAAGTAAAGAGTCTTGATGGAAAAGTCATACAGTGTTCAAAGGGGTATCCCTCACCAGGAGCCATTCCTGTCCAACTGCCAACATGACGCCATTTAATCCCACCTCGTATTTTGGCATTATAAGCCCAAGAACTGTTACCAGGTGAACAAACGCTCAAGCACAGCTTTATTTGCTGCCGAGAATTGAAAACCGCTTTTGTGAAATGATATGAATTCGAAAAGCGTCCGCTGAAGCAATATCCCTGAAAGTGTTAAAATACTTCAATATCAACTAGGTTAGTTTCACTTTAAGACAAAAAGGAAGGAGAAAGGCGGCTGTGGAGGCTGCTGAATCTGAATTAAGCATAGATTGGCCTATATTGCAGGAAAGGGGCGAACTAGTTCAATACGTGCCAAGGCTCATGTAGCCTCTAGTACACTGTTAAAATGTGCTTTGTAATACCAAAACTAGTGGCAACTGTGCTGCCACCAACTCAAAGGAGACGAAACCTTCACTTTTCTGGGGTATTGAAACACATCAACCTGAGATGTTCTGAAACATGACACAGTGTGTTGTAACACCAGCTGATCAAGCATTGTGCAACACCTTGCCAGGGGCTGGGAGCACTTCCGTAAAAGTTTGAAAGCACTATTTTGATGTTTCAAGTTATGTTTAGTGCTGAATTTTGGCAGGCATGGTGGTTACATTACATCAAACATTGCAGGATACTGTATTTGCCTCTACTGTAAAAAGTTGTAAATGTGGGAATGTGTCGTCTCATCATTGAACGCAATTTTGCCTGACAATTTTGATATCCGTTCATTATTATCCATTACACCTCATGGCATAACAAGTTGCTTAATACTAATATAGAAGTATACATTCCTTTCTTCAAACATGCATACAAAATTATCATAAAATCTAAAATGTTGAATTACCCACAATCCTCTAAAAACTGAGCCACGTGGGAAGATAGGAAATGCAAGTAGAATAAAACCAGACTTCTGATTAGTTAAATCCATCCATTTTCTCTATCTTTGGTTATCCTCATATGAAATATCTTACATTTTGAGAAACATTAAGTTGGATTTATTCTTACATTTTTTGGTTCAATTAAATTAACAAATCATTGAAACAACTCAATATTAGGAAGGTGTTCCTAGTGTTTGGTATACTCAGTTTAGTCTGCAAAAAAGATATATTTTGTGTGTTTTGATGCTGCCTTTTACATGCACTGAAAACCCCTTAAAGTGTTTTCACAGCACTATCTTAAAAACACCTCAATTAAAATTTAAGAACCACTTTGGGTGTTTCAGAGTACTTTCATTCTGTTTTAAAACACTATCTGTGTATTCATTACACAATTATGGTGTTTTGAGTCTTTCTGTTTTTACAGTGTAGTCTGCACTGGAGGCCTCTTTCTCAAACCCAATCAAGCACATACAGCACATAGTACTCTAGTTATATGTGAGACAGAAACAGACAGAATGTAGCAGAACTGGAAAACCAGGAATGACACTTTCGAGGAACGATTGCTTAGTTTGAACGACAGCAGTCCTTCCCACCTGCAGTGTTGACTGGCACTGGGCCAAGTTACACTGTCCAAGGTTATGGAGTTCAGGGAGGGATAAGATTAAAATCATACCTCTGTGTGTGTGTGTGTGTGTGTGTGTGTGTGTGTGTGTGTGTGTGTGTGTGTGTGCGTGCGTGCGTGCGTGCGTGCGTGCGTGCGTGCGTGCGCGTGTGACACAAGCAGAAAGCGGACCTCGATCTACCTTTGTAAATATGTCACGTGTCTAGGAAATATGACAACATAAGACTAGTAAAACTTAAAGGGGGTGCAACAAGTACAGCTGTGGTGAGTGACATTCATTCGTTCAAAAAACAAGACCGGATATGACTGTGATTAGCCCCATTCTGTGTGTGCTACTTGGGTTCATCCCAAAGGGCACACGTTGACCCACTCATTAACACACTACTCCTGCTGCTTGACCACCTAATCTCCTGTATGGTTAGTAGTCTCTAATTGTCGCTAATTGTCACTGTCACTAAGTGTCACTACTAGTCGCTAATTGTCACGAATTGTTGCAATCTGACAGAAACTAACAAAGGGGTTCAGAAGTTTCCAAGGGGTTGTCTGTCTCGATTTAAAGGTCTAGGATGACGATAGCCCGGACGTAGGCTTAGGTCAAGCCACCAACCTGAACCTTAGCATGGGGGCATAGTATTAAGAAATGCCACCACTGGCTTTTTGAGTTTCTTGTGCTCCTTCTCACTCTTCACATGGAAGCTGGTTTAATTTACAGTTGCGGTGCAGAAAGTGAAAGCATCCTCTTCAACCACAAACAGAGCCAGCAAGAAACGGCTAATTCAGAATCCTAAAAAACTTGAGATCAAAAGTAAAAAAACAATTCCGCTTTTCATGTGCTTTACACTGAGTCTACCAAACATTAGGAACACCTTCCTAAGATTGTGTTGCGCACCCCCCCCCCCCCACACCTTGCCCTCAGAACACCTCAATTCGTTGAGGCATGGACTCTACAAGGTGTCAAAAGCGTTCCACAGGGATGCTGGCCCCTGTTGACTCCAATGCTTCCCACAGTTGTGTCAAGTTGGCTGGATGTCCTCTGGATGGTGGACCATTCTTGATACACATGGGAAACTGTTGAGCGTGAAAAACCCAGCAGCGGTGCAGTTCTTGACACAAACCGGTGCGCCTGGCACCTACTGCCATATTCCATTCAAAGGCACTTAAATCTTTTGTCTTGCCCATTCACCCTCTGAATGGCACACATACACAGTCCATGCCTCAATTGTCTCAAGGCTTAAAAATCCTTCTTTAACCTGTCTCCTCCCTTTCATCTACACTGACTGAAGTGGATTTAACAAGTGATATCCATAAGGGATCATAGCTTTCTCCAGGATTCACCTGGTTTCACCTGGTCAGTCTATGTCATGGAAAGAGCAGGTGTTCTTAATGTTTTGTCCACTCAGTGTATCTCTAAAATATGTGGCTGTTGGAACAGATGTGGCTGGAGGCTTTTTTCTTTCTTTCTTCAACCCAACTTCAGACGGCTGTGCAGCAACCAGCTCCACAAGAGGCAGTCAAATTAATTAACAATGACTTACAATACAAAGCACTTTGAACCGAGTGTGGTGCCGTGACTAGAGGCAGATTGACGAGAAACTTTGACCTCCCTTCCTCAGGATTTACAACCGCTCCAGAGGTTGGACGGAAGGAAGGCGAGTTCCCTCTGGAGCAGAGCCAAGAACAGGAACCCAGAGACCACACTAGCACCTGACCTCGTGGCCTTGCTGGGAGGCTGGAACCTGGAGGACTAGGGTTTAGTCTGACGTACCTTACCTATATGTACAATCTACAAAAAGGTTATATCTAGAACTTTAAAACTGCAATATGTCACTTTTTTGGCGACCCAACCAAATTCAGACAGAAATAGGAGTTATAGATCTGTCATTCTCATTGAAAGCAAGTCTAAGAAGCGGTAAATCTATTCTATGTGCACAATTTCTATGTTTCCTGTTCTTAAAGATGCACTATGCAGAAATCGCTCTGCCATTTCCTGGTTGCTAAAATTCTAATAGTTTGCCTAATTTCAGTTTGTGACAAAACAAGCAGTCATTGTGTAGAGAATCACTGTACCATTTAAACTGCTGTAAAATATATTTTCCATAACCAAAAATCTAGCATTTAAAACTGAAGGTAAAAGATCCAGGCTGTTGGCTTTAGTGAATGAGAGATGTGGTGGTAGATAATGGGGGTTATAGGGGTCATGTTCTGGGATCACTGATGATGTCAAAAGGACTGGCCATAGGTCAGCAATATCCTATAATAGATAAGATTATCAATGCAGCTGCTGTCCTGTTCTGACCACCTTCTAGTCTGCTAATCATATCCATGCATTAATGAATCCATTACGCAAATGCAAATGCATACCGTTGTCCACTAAATTAATAGAAACCTAATTTGAAGTAATCACACCATGGTTTCTGTAAAGTTTTCAACACTGACAGAAACCTTAAAATGAATGTGACCAGATTAATTAATATGCATAATATGTAACATATTATACATTAGCCTTCAAACAAGGCTACTTTGACAGGCACAGTTATTTTTTCCATTAATTTACTTCTCATTAATCGGATTTTACAATAAACCAAAACAAACACTCTAGCGATTGAATAATGAACATAAAGTGCCTAAATTACATTATTTCTCTGAAAAAACGGAGTTCAGTGAAATCATAGTCATAAAAAGCTATTGACTAGATGAACATGGTCACAACCAGTCTTAAAGTTAAGCATGACAGGCCACAAAGTGTAAGTAGTCTTTTTTAAGCCTTGTAATGATGTAACAACCGTAATGATGTAACAACCGTAATGATGTAAAAAATGTAATGATGTAACAACCGTAATGATGTAAAAAATGTAATGATGTAACAACCGTAATGATGTAACAACCATAATGATGTAAAAAATGTAATGATATAACAACCGTAATGATATAACAACCGTAATGATGTAACAACCATAATGATGTAAAAAATGTAATGATATAACAACCGTAATGATTTAACAACCGTAATGATGTAAAAAATGGAATGATGTAACAACCGTAATGATGTAACAACCATAATGATGTAAAAAATGTAATGATATAACAACCGTAATGATATAACAACCGTAATGATGTAACAAGCGTAATGACGTAACAACCGTAATGATGTAACAACCGTGTGCACAGAAGCTGCCTGATCAAAACGTATATCGTTCCTGCTATCAACAGACAGGTGTGATTGTCAGTGTCAGATTGTGACGAAACCAAAACGCACCTTAAAATGAAAACTTTACAAAGTGAATAACTATGTCATAAAGTGTAACTCCGTGGGTGTTAAGAGAGAGGAGTTATTCATTATCCACACAACTGCATTCCAGTGGGCAGGATGAAGGGAGTTATCACCCCCATCATTCAGAGGCAACAACTTAGAGTCGGGAGAGGAAGGGATTTAAGCAGGTTCTCAAACAAGATGCCCCCACCTGATAACCTTAGCACTGACGCGGTTGTACCATTCCCAT
>QNTS01004358.1:12859-61217 GCA_003317085.1 Hucho hucho | reverse complement strand
GGGCCCGCGGTCAAACAACCACCCCTTATCACTGTCAAACGCCCCCTAAAACACTTCTGCGAGCAGGCCTTTCTAATCGACCTGGCCCGGGTATCCTGGCAGGATATTGACCTCATTCCGTCAGTCGAGGATGCCTGGTCGTTCTTTAAAAGCAACTTCCTCACCATCTTAAATAAGCATGCCCCTTTCAAAAAATGTAGAACTAAGAAAAGATACAGTCCTTGGTTCACTCCAGACCTGACTGCCCTTGACCAGCACAAGAACATCCTGTGGCGGACTGCTATAGCGACGAATAGTCCACGCGATATGCAACTGTTCAGGGAAGTCAGGAACCAATACACGCAGTCAGTCAGGAAAGCAAAGGCTAGCTTTTTCAAACAGAAATTTGCATCCTGTAGCTCTAACGTTTTGGGAACTGTCAAGTCCATGGAGAACAATAGCACCTCCTCCCAGCTGCCCACTGCACTGAGGCTAGGTAACACGGTCACCACCGATAAATCCATGATAATCGAAAATTTCAACAAGCATTTCTCTAAGGCTGGCCATGCTTTCCTCCTGGCTACCCCAACCCCGGCCAACAGCTCCGCCCCCCCCGCAGCTACTTGTCCGAGCCTCCCCAGCTTCTCCTTCACCCAAATCCAGATAGCAGATGTTCTGAAAGAGTTGCAAAACCTGGACCCGTATAAATCAGCCTGGCTAGACAATCTGGACCCTCTCTTTCTAAAACTATCCGCCGCCATTGTTGCAACTCCTATTACCAGTCTGCTCAACCTCTCTTTAGTGTCGTCCGAGATCCCTAAAGATTGGAAAGCTGTAGCGGTCATCCCCCTCTTCAAAGGGGGTGACACTCTAGACTCAAATTGCTATAGACCTATATCCATCCTGCCCTGCCTCTCTAAAGTCTTCGAAAGCCTAGTTAATAAACAGATCATTGACCACTTCGAATCCCACCGTACCTTCTCCGCTGTGCAATCCGGTTTCCGAGCGGGTCACGGGTGCACCTCAGCCACGCTCAAGGTACTAAACGATATCATAACCGCCATCGATAAAAGACAGTACTGTGCAGCCGTCTTCATCGACCTGGCCAAGGCTTTCGACTCTGTCAATCACCGTATTCTTATCGGCAGACTCAATAGCCTTGGTTTCTCAGATGACTGCCTCGCCTGGTTTACCAACTACTTTGCAGACAGAGTTCAGTGTGTTAAATCGTAGGGCCTGTTGTCCGGACCTCTGGCAGTCTCTATGGTGGTTCCACAGGGTTCAATTCTCGGGCCGACTCTTTTCTCTGTATATATCAATGATGTCTCTCTTGCTGTGGGTGATTCCCTGATCCACCTCTATGCAGCTGACACCATTCTGTATACTTCTGGCCCTTCCTTGGACACTGTGTTAACTAACCTCCAAACGAGCTTCAATGCCATACAACACTCCTTCCGTGGCCTCCAACCTCTTAAAACGCTAGTAAAACCAAATGCATGCTTTTCAACCGTTCGCTGCCTGCACCCGCTCGCCCAACTAGCATCACTACCCTGGACGGCTCTGACCTAGAATATGTGTGTCACGATCGCTGGAAGGCTGGACCAAGGCGCAGCGGGCATAGCGTTCCACATGTTTTAATACAAAAATGGAACCAACTACAAAACAAGAGACTAAACAGACCGTAACGTCAGAGAAGCACAAACACATGCACTAACAGAAACAATAACCCACAAGGCAGGTGGGGAAGGGAACAAACTTAAATAGGATTCCCAATTATAGGCAACGACTAACAGCAGCCTCTAATTGGGAACCAACACAAAACACAACATAAAGACACATAGAATACCCTAGTCACATCCTGGCCCAAAACCCCATAGATAACCCAGAGGGCTATCTATAGCCAGGACGTGTGGACAACTACAAATACCTAGGTGTCTGGCTAGACTGTAAACTCTCCTTCCAGACTCACATTAAACATCTCCAATCCAAAATCAAATCTAGAATCGGCTTTCTATTTCGCAACAAAGCCTCCTTCACTCACGCCGCCAAACTTGCCCTAGTAAAACTGACTATTCTACCGATTCTCGACTTCGGCGATGTCATCTACAAAACAGCTTCCAATACTCTACCAGCAAACTGGATGCAGTCTATCACAGTGCCATCCGCTTTGTCACCAAAGCCCCTTATACCACCCACCACTGCGACCTGTATGCTCTAGTAGGCTGGCCCTCGCTACATACTCGTCGCCAGACCCACTGGCTACAGTTCATCTACAAGTCCCTGCTAGGTAAAGCCCCGCCTTATCTCAGCTCGCTGGTAACCATAGCAGCACCCACCTGTAGCACACGCTCCAGCATTTTTTTCTACTGTATTATTGACTGTATGTTTGTTTACTCCAATGTGTAATTCTGTGTTGTTGTATGTGTCAAACTGCTTTGCTTTATCTTGGCCAGGTCGCAGTTGTAAATGAGAACTTGTTCTCAACTTGCCTACCTGGTTAAATAAAGGTGAAATAAAAAATAAATAAAATAAAAAACTTTTCACTGACACGTTTAAGTACAGTAACAGCATTTTACTTCTAATGACTGGAACATGACTTGAACCTCCCTTACAAGCTTGAAAGGGGCATTGAAGTTTTGTTGGTTGTAATTACCTGATTTCTACATGATACAGTATAGCACACAGTGTACCTTTAGCATGCAGTAAGCATCACTCAATACTTTTCTCTTGTCTGGGGACAAATTCACCACACAGGATCTGTCGCACAACAAAGGGTTATAATGAACCCTCACCGTACACTAATCACTATGATATTACTGTAAAAATTAAATGTAATCTTTCAAGGGTAAACAAACAACCAACAATGGCATCTTACATGAAGATTTCGAAGGAGTTCTCCTTGAGTCCAGCCTCCTCTAGAGCCTCGATGTAGCCCTGAACAAAGTCCACGTTGGGCTTCTCGTATCCAAACTCCTGCGTGTGGTGGTCCACGTACTTTCTGGCCACCTCAAGCTATAAAGAAAAACGTATGTGTTCCCAGGACCAAAATACAGCACTCCAAAACAAGAACAGAAAAAAAGGGGAATTTGGCTTGCACATACATACAGTGGCTTGCGAAAGTATTCACCCCCTTGGCATTTTTCCTATTTTGTTACCTTACAACCTGGAATTAAAATGTATTTTGGGGGGGGTTTGTATCATTTGATTTACACAACATGCCTACCACTTTGAAGATGCAAAATATTTTTTATTGTGAAACAAACAAAAAATAAGACAAAAAAAAAACAGAAAACGAGCATGCATAACTATTCACCGCCTCACCCCAGTCAATACATTGTACAGAAACCTTTTGCAGCAATTACAGCTGCAAGTCTCTTGGGGTATGTCTCTATTAGCTTGGCACATCTAGCCACTGGGATTTTTTCCCATTCTTCAAGGCAAAACAGCTCCAGCTCCATCAAGTTGGATGGGTTCCACTGGTGTACAGCAATCTTTAAGTCATACCACAGATTCTCAATTGGATTGAGGTCTGGGCTTTGACTAGGCCATTCCAAGACATTTAAATGTTTCCCCTTAAACCACTTGAGTGCTGCTTTAGCAGTATGCTTAGGATCATTGTCCTGCTGAAAGGTGAACCTCCGTCCCAGTCTCAAATCTCTGGAACACTGAAACAGGTTCCCCTCAAGAATTTCCCTGTATTTAGCGCCATCCATCATTCCTTCAATTCTGACCAGTTTCCCAGTCCCTGCCAATGAAAAACATCCCTGCAGCATGATGCTGCCACCTCCATGCTTCACTGTGGGGATGGTGTTCTCGGGATGATGAGAGGTGTTGGGTTTGCACCAGACATTGCGTTTTCCTTGATGGCCAAAAAGCTCAATTTTAGTCTCATCTGACCAGAGTACCTTCTTCCATATATTTGGGGAGTCTCCCACATTTTGGCGAACACCAAACGTGTTCGCTTATTTTTTTCTTTAAGCAATGGCTTTTCTATGGCCACTCTTCTGTAAAGCCCAGCTCTGTGGAGCGTACAGCTTAAAGTGGTCCTATGGACAGATACTCCAATCTCCGCTGTGGAGCTTTGCAGCTCCTTCAGGGTTATCTTTGGTCTTTTTGTTGCCTCTCCGATTAATGCCCTCCTTGCCTGGTCTGTGAGTTTTGGTGGGCGGCCCTCTTTTGGCAGGTTTGTTGTGGTGCCCTATTCTTTCCATTTTTTTAATACTGGATTTAATGGTTCTCCGTGGGATGTTCAAAGTTTCGTATATTTTTTTATAACCCACCCCTGATCTGTACTTCTCCACAACTTTGTCCCTGACCTGTTGCCGCTTGCTTGGTGGTGCCCCTTGCTTAGTGGTGTTGCAGACTCTGGGGCCTTTCAGAACAGGTGTATAAATATTGAGATCATGTGACAGATCATGTGACACTTAGATTGCACACAGGTGAACTTTATTTAACTAATTATGTGACTTCTGAAGGTAATTGGTTGCACCAGATCTTATTTAGGGGCTTCATAGCAAAGGGGGTGAATACATATGCACGCATCACTTTTCCGTTTTCAATTTTTTGAAACAAGTTATTTTTTTCATTTCACTTCACCAATTTGGACTATTTTGTGTATTTCCATTATACGAAATCCAAATAAAAATCCATTTAAATTACAGGTTGTAATGCAACAAAATAGGAAAAACGCCAAAGGGGGTGAATACTTTTGCAAGGTGCTGTAAACAAGCACCACGAAGTGTTGTGTTCAGCAATTGCCCCTTATGATATTAAAAACATTTTCATTGAATGGTCACCACCACACCACACTGTTGTGTACCTGGCCCTCAGTCATGTCGATGCCTGTGACGTGGCCCTTCTCCCCTACCAGTTGGCTGAGCATGTAGCAGTCTCTCCCACTGCCACTGCCCAGGTCCAGCAGCCTGCAGCCCTCCAGGCACTCTGGGACCACCAGCCCACACCCATAGTACCTGACAGAACAACAGCAGGTCAAGCGCTAGTTATTCATGGATGATTCAACAATCTAATTCACAACAATCGTATCCTTAACAATCTACAGGCAAGCAGGCAGACATAGACCGACAGAGACAGAAAGACACACAGACATGCAATTATGTGTGAAAATGACTTATGTTACCACTGACGTTATCAAAATGTCATTACATTGTAAAGTACAATGTTACAATAGTGAACCCACTTGGCTGTGACTTCAGGATGGATCTTCTTCAGAGCCTTGAGGATGAAGGCTGGGATGGGCTGAGATGGGGCTAAGCAGGCATTACTCTTCAGGTCAGACGTTTTCTTCAGGGTCTTCCCATAGTAGTCCTGAGGGAAGGTTAAAAATACCTACTGTATCAAGATTGATGATGAAAGTCTTACACATTTTTACTTGGCTGCATCTCATTCCATGATTATCAATTTCAGGTTAATGTTCAACTTCATTAATTCAACTAGGTTATCAGTAGCCATAAGCATACTGCCTGGACATACTGTGATGAATGTACAACACATTAGGAACACCTTCCTAATATTGCGATGCACTCCCTTTTGCCCTCAGAACAGCCTCAATTCGTCAGAGCATGGCTCTACAAGGTGTTGAAAGTGTTCCACAAGGATGCTGGCCCAAGTTGACTACAATTCTTCCCACAGTTGTGTCCAGTTGGCTGGATGTCCTTTGGGTGGTGGACCATTATTGATACACACAGGAAACTGTTGAGCGTGAAAAACCCAGCAGCGTTGCAGTTTTTGACACTCAAACCGGTGCGCCTGGCACCTACTACCATACCCCATTCAAACAAACACCCTCTGAATGGCACACAAACAATCCATGTCTCAATTGTATCAAGGCTTAAAAATCCTTCTCTAACTTGTCTCCTTCCCTTCATCTACACTGATTGAAGTGGATTTAACAAGTGACATGGATTTAACAAGTGACATCAATAAGGGATCATAGCTTTCAACTGGATTCACTTAGTCAGTATGTCATGGAAAGAGCAGGTGATCCTAATGTTTTGTACACTCAGTGTATAAACCTACTCTACTAGTCCGCAACGGGCTACAAATATATGTAAAATGTACTGACAAAATTATACTTTAACTTTGTCATACCTTGACATCCACACGAATCACTGAATCAACGAAGCAGCCTTTCCCACATTCCCTATAAAATGTAAGACATGCCATTTAACCGTAGTTAAATTAACGGACAGACATTTTCACAGGTGAAAAAACATGGTCAAGACAAACATGTCAAACAAGACATTGTAACAGTAACCTGAAAGTATATTGTCACGATAGGCCATGGTAACGATGTCGCGATTGTAAAGAGTCGCGGGAAACAGTTTGGTCTTTCACTTTGCACAATCTGACAAATTGTAGCATATGCTGGCTGGAAAAATTGTAGAAAGAAATGACACAGCGAGGGGCATAGCCAACAACTTTAACAACACATCTACAACTGACACTTGCGGAAGCTTACCCGTGTTCTTTCTTGCATTCAGCCATTTTGGTCCAAATGACCCTAATTATTACACAAGTCTAATAAATAAACATTGGAATCAAAGTTCATTTTACATGACCTGTCATAACAAAATTTGAACTTCATGGTTCTCTGTACCGACCCATATCCTTCAAATTAAAAGTCTGTGCAATAAAAAGAGAGGAGCACCACACACAACGCCTTACAAAACAACAACAAGCAAAAGAGAGAAATCAAAACACAACATGTGGAAAATGTGGATTTATCCACAAGCCAAAAAATTGCCCTGCATATGCCAAATCATGTAACAACTGTGGGAAAAATAATCATTTCTCAAAATGCTGCAAAGCTGAAAGGTTCACACAGTCAAGGAGGAGATTGCAATGCAATGCAGTAAAAGCTGAATGGATTGTTCCATTGACTGTGAATGAAACTACAATACCATTCAAGCTTGATACTGGAGCGCAGGTAAACCTGTTGTCGCTGGATGACTACAAAACACTGAAGGTGAAGAGCAAAATATACCCGGTGAAAATGAAGGTTACTGGTTATACTAGGGAGAACATACCAGTCAAAGGAAGCTGCATAGTAACTTTACAGCACAAAGGAAAACAGTTCAGAGCACAGCTGCTAATCGTGGAAAAGAGTGTACAGCCTATTCTAGGAATCAATGCATGTGAAAAGCTCAATTTGTTGAAAAGAGTGTATGTAGTGACATCGCAGACTGAAAATGACCAAGAATCGCTACTGGCTGAGTATGAGGATGTGTTTGAGGGTCTTGGATGTTTACCAGGAGAACACAAAATATGTACCGATGACAAAATTACTCCAGTTGTGCATGCATGCAGAAAAGTTCCATTTGCATTGAGGAAAAAGCTCAAGGAGGAACTTGGACGCATGGAAAAGATGGACGTCATCACAAAAATGGATGAACCTACAGACTGGGTAAGCTCACTGGTTATTGTGGTGAAAAAGAACGGCGACCTCAGGATATGTCTAGACCCAAGAGATGTCAACAAAGCAATTAAGAGAGAGCATAATTAAGCACAATTAAGAGAAGAGATAATGTCGCAGTTTGCTTGAGCAAAGTGGTTCAGTAAGCTTGATGCCTCATCAGGATTCTGGCAAATGAAGCTAGACGATGCAAGCTCAAGGCTATGCACATTCAACACACCTGAGGGCAGGTACAGATTTCTTCGTCTACCATATGGGATTCTCTCAGCGCCAGAGGTCTACCACAAGACAATCCACATGATCTTCGAGCATATTCCTGGAGTGGAGACCATGATGGATGACATCATCGTCTGGGGGTCCACAAAAGAAGAACACGACGCGAGAGTCAACCTGACACGGAAGGTCAACCTAAAACTAAACAAGGACAAATGCGAGTTTGGTGTGAAAACCCTTACCTTCGTGGGAGATGTGCTTTCAGAGGATGGAGTCAAACCAGACCCGAGGAAAACATCAGCCATCAACAACATGGAGCGCCCGAAGAACAAGGACGACATGAGACGCTTCATGGGCATGATCACCTACCTTGCAAAGTTCATACCTCAACTGTGAGCACAGTCCGCTCCACTCAGATGTCTACTGGAACAGAAAAATGAATGGGAATGGTCCCATGAACAGGAAAACTGCTTCAAAAACCTAAAGAAGACAATCACAGAAGAGCCATTGCTCAGGTTCTATGATCAAGATAAAAGCACAAGGATTTCTGCAGACGCGTCACAGTTTGGCCTGGGAGCAGTTCTTCTGCAATAGCATGATGAAACATGGCAACCTGTCGTATATGCGTCCAGAGCCTTGACAGGCGCAGAGACAAGGTATGCACAAATAGAGAAAGAACTACTGGCGAGCACATACACTTGCGAAAGGTTTCACCAATACGTCTATGGACGAGACTTCGAAGTAGAAACCGACCACAAACCATTGGTGTCAATCATGTCTAATCCACTGAATGATTGTCCAATGAGAATCCAGAGAATGTTGATCAGACTGCAAAAGTATGATGTGAAGATGATCTATACCCCGGGAAAGTTCATGTTCGCCGCCGACACTCTTTCTCGAGCAGTCGACAAGAAAGAGAGCTTCGACACACAGAAAAACACTAAGATTCAGGCCTACATCGACATGATCGTAGCATCACTTCCTGTGTCTTCTGAGAGAATGGAGCAGATCAAAAGAGAGACCGCAGCTGACCAAACAATGACAGAGTTGAAAGAAACAACACTGATTGGATGGCCCGCACAGAAAAACAACTGTCCAAGGAGAATACAGGATTACTGGATGTGCAGAGCAGAGCTCACCGTTGTAGATGACATAGTGTTCAAAGGCAACAAGATTGTCATTCCCATGACACTACGCAAAGAAATGCTACAGAAAATACATGAGGGCCACTTGGGTGAGGAAAAATGCAAACAACGAGCACGAGAAGTAATGTACTGGCCTAGAATGAACCAGGAAATCAGCCAGACCACTGCTTCATGTGAACTGTGTTTGACGTACAGGCCAAAGCAGCAAGCAGAGCCGCTAATGCCTCATCCAGTACCCAACAGACCCTACTACAAAGTTGGAGTTGACCTTTTTGACTGCAATGGCAAAAGTCACATTGTTGTTACCGACGACTACTCAAACTACTCTGAAGTAGCAACACTGCCAACTACCTCCAGCAAAGCTGTAATCACATACCTGAAATCAGTCTTTGCAAGACATGGGGTTGCGTGAACTGGGGATTCCGACACAACACCTCCAGCCCCAACTACCCAAGGTCCAACGGCTTAGCAGAGAATTCAGTCAAAATTGTCAAAGGTCTGATGAAAAAGGCACACGACGGAAAGGAGGATTTCCCAAAAAATCGGATGATCTACCGCAGCGCACCGCTGCAGAATGGACTTTCACCTGCACAAATGTTGATGGGACGTCGCATCAGAACCAACCTACCCATCCACGAGGACTTGCTGACACCTAGAGGTGCTCACAAAGTCAAACTCGTGAAGGAAAAACAGAAAGACAAACAAAAACAGCGACACGACAAAAGTGCAAGACACTTACCTGAACTGAAACCTGGAGATCAGGTACGACTCCGAGACATCACTACAGGAACCTGGATGCAGCAAGGGTGTGTGCAGAGAGAAGGTGCACCGCGATCCTATGTGATCCAAACGGAGCATGGATCACAACTGAGACGAAATAGAGTGGATCTAAGGCTTCAGCCATTCACTCAAGGGACTGAGGATTACCAGGAGGATACTGCTGAAGCGTCAAATTATTTCAGAAATGGACAATTCAGTCAGAACACCCTGACTGACAACGAACGCTGTCCAGCTGTTACAGGAAGCACTTCAGCAGAACGACCAAAAAGGACTGTCAGAGCCCCTGAAAGGCTTATTGAGAACTGCTAAAAAGAAAAGAAATAGAGCCACAATAGAGTATTGTTGACTATATTTAGTTGAACATAATAATACATCAGAATATGTTTAATGCCTCTTAAGTGATGAGAGCAATGTAAAAAAAAAAAAAAAAAAAAAAAAAAGGTGTGTTATTGAAAATTGCATGTTATGCAGGTTGAGTAAACAAATGTGATGTGACAGGTGTAGGTACATAGAAAAGTAGTTTTATTTTAAAGGAAGGAAGATGTGTTGTTACGTGTTAATAACATTTAGACTACGTTACCCAGCCGGCTAGGCGGGCGGGTCACGTGGGCGGGTTGAAGAATGCCTTGCATGGCTAAAGAAAGGATTTTTCTAGCTGAAGTATATGTTCATTAAAAAGTAGTTAAACCTACACCCCGGTTTGTCATTATATAAGGAACAAACATAACATTTTACATGACCTGTCATAACAAAATTTGAACTTCCTGGTTCTCTGTACCGCCCCCTATCCTTCAAATTAAAAGTCTCTTTCAAAATAAAATGTTAAAACTGGTTTAACCCTCCTGTTGTGTTCTGGTCGAATTGGACCGCTTTTCAAGTTCTCTCTCTGAAAAAATGTAGTTAATTTAATCTGATTGTCATAAGATTCCATGACTTTGCCCACACAGGGCATCTGAACACACAAAATACATTTTGATGATTTTCATTACATTTTGGATGTTTTATTAAACTGACCGTTTATTAGAAATAAATGGGTGAGACTACAATTAGTGTATAAAATTGAGTTCAGGCACATGCCCATTCATCAGATGGTCACACTTCCTCTCCCAGACCCCCACATGCATGTGTGTTTTAGCATGCACATGCACACGCACACACTTCACTCCCCTTCTTGGCTTCCATGGCCCCTTCTTGGCTTCCATGGCAAACCCCACAGAAACTTTTCCCCCATGCCACACATGTTGGCATTCTCACAAACAATCACAACATAGAACTTTTCTCACAGCTCTGGCATATAATTCTTTTTTGAGGCCTTGCTCACAATTCATTCTGTGGCAGCACAATGACCAAACTGTATGTGAGGCGCTTGATTATATCTTTGATCATGACACTGGTGAGGAAGAGAGAGGCAAGGAAACTGACAGTGAAGATGCATTAGAGGAGGAAGTGTCAGAAGTTGAAGACAACACAGAATATTATCCAGACCAAGAGACAACCGATGTGGAACAATCCAGTGATGAGGAAGAGGGCCCTGCTGAGTTTGTTGTTACATTCCAGTCAAAGAATGGGAAATTGTCCTGGTCTTCATCCCCACCTGAGAGGAGAGGTCGGCTGTCAGCTGAAAATGTTATCAGGATGATCCCAGGGCCAACAAGATACGCCATATCCCGGGTTGATGACATAAAATCCTGCTTCGAACTGTTCCTGACAGAGTCAATCGAAACTATAGTGACAAACATGACCAACTTGGAGGGGAGACGTGTTTACAAAGACAACTGGAAGGAGGTAGACCGGACAGACGTCCAAGCGTACGTGGGTCTCTTGATTTGGCTGGTGTGTACAGCTCCTGAAACGAATCTACCACCAGTTTATGGGATAAATAGCACATGTTTCATCTGAGTATTTGTTTTAGTCAAAATAATCCATCCATTAAGCTTTTTTTTTTAACTCAAAAACGAGTTCTATGAGCTCAGGTCAATGAGGCCTACAGGCCATAAATAGCACATAGAAGTTCAAAACTCACAAGAACTTAAGTTGATAAAAAGATCTGACAACATTAGCTGATAATATGTATTATTATGGATTTATAAAATCAGCCATAATAGGGTGGTCATTTTGGACCGGGAACACAGAATTAACTAACATGAAACGAACACAACAGGAGGGTTAATGGTGCAAATTATACATATGTTACAGATAATGTATTATAGCACTGACTTTCAACTCACCTTACCTCATCCATTTGATTAAAATGCACATTTCAATCATCTATCAATTCAGCACGTGTGGAACACAAAGAACACATTACAAAAAAAAAGTATTTCTGGTTTACATTTATTGAACATGTGTCAATTTCGCTGCTGTAATAAAATGGCTTGCGAACAAAAGACAGAAAATGTGCACAACCACCTTACATCCCGTGTGGAAACAGCATAATATCTTTGGCATGATGTCCATTATTCACAATACAATATTGTCACATCATTCAATAGGTCATTTCATCTGTGCAATGAGTTCCCTGTATCTTCACATTCTTTTGATTGAGGAAGATTGAATGTTTCAAGAGTAAAACAATTCTTTACTCAACAAAACAATAGTAAGTTATTTATTAAAATAAAATAGAAATTAATCCTTCACTAACTAAAAAGCTAATGATTGTAGACTGACATTTTTGGTATGACAGATTTAAAACTAGCTAGTTTGGTTTATAAATGCGTTGTATGATATTATAATACACAATTTGCCAATATGTGGATCAAAAGCTTTACAATTTCATTACACGAGTTGACAAAGACATCCATTCAAAATGAAGAATAGTTTACTTTTGTTGTACCACAATTATAGAATATTCTATTGGTTTATACAAAATGCATAATAGGCCTATATAAAGCACTTATGATAGCTTGGTTCTCGTAACTGAACAACTTTTTTTTTGTACCCGTTTCTCCTACGGACCTATAAGTTTCACTAATGCACAATCATTGCGAGCTATCGCAAACATGACAGTTTCTCAGAGACGCACAATACAATCATGTAATCAATATCTCTAAGAAGAACCAATCACGTCCTTGACTCCGATAGAGGCCCATACTGTATATGGTTGTTGTGTTTTTACCCATGTAGAATTAATCTCAACGAAACATTAGAAAACCATCCTTTACAAAACATATAGTAACTGATTCAATGTAAAATAAAAATGAGAAAAGACAGGATTCGCAGAGTTTTTTTTTATGTTTAATTAATTTCTTTACATAATTTCTGTCTCCATTATTAGAGTTAGATATATTTATGTGCAAAAGAAAAAAATTGTGTCACACGAAATGTGTTAATGCACTTGGGTCCCTGTGACAACAGGGTTGTAGGAGAGTAAAAAAACCAAAGGCTAAGAGGTCTTACGCGAAACAGTAACATTCACGCGCAGTGTTTTGCGTCAGGCTCTTCCTGTACAGTATACTCCGAGTCACTATTCATGTCATAAGAATGAATTCCCCTCGACATCACCCACCAATTGGGGAAAACAAACGTTCTTTCCCATTGACCCGGACTGTAAAAGAGCCAACTTCGTAGTACATTTTCTTTATACAAATGTAACTAGGTCAACAATCTCGACCTACGGTTCGCAATGCTCCCACGTAGGGAAATAACATTAGAGCCAGCGAGAAGAGCCCTGTGGCTTCAGGCTATTCTGTGTGGAAGAGTGAGAAATTGTGGGGACCCGGTGTCAAAGTAGGCTACACTTTAGCTACGTGTGTGGAAAATATTTTATCACAGGTAAGACATTTAACTTGTTTAGTACAGTCCGTTTGGAACTCCACTCACTACTTGTAGCTTTATAGCTAGTCCGTTTGTTTGTGTTGGCTAGCTTAATGTTCTGGTTCAGGGCTCTCCAACCCTGTTCCTGGAGAGCTACCGTCCTGTAGGTTCACTCCAACCCTAATCTAGCACACCTGATTCTAAAAATGAGCTGTTGAGAAACTGAATCAGATTAGTTACAACTGGGGTTGGGAGTGAAAACCTACAGGAGGGTAGCTCTCCAGGAACAGGGTTGGAGAATCCTGTTCTGGTTGGTAGCTAGCTAGCACTCACGTGGTTAACATTAGCGCAGTCATGAAAATGAGGGAAGCCCCTACAACATTACGCTTTTCTAAGTAGTGAGAATGCTGAAAAGTAATCTTGACTAAAACAAGCAGACAAGAAAATAGCTTTTGGAAAAAGGTCAAGTTTTTGCTGTGAGCCAATGGGGTAACCAAAGTAACCATGGGTTGTTTTCCCCACAGGCAGGCAGGGCCACCACGTTCTATTTCATACCGACTGGGACTATCAAATTGCATAAGCACACATCGTCGCCATGACGATCCACACTGCACTGCTTGACAATGTTCCTGTACTGCTTCAGTGTATCTGTCCAGGATGTTCCTTCCTGTGAACAGACACAGGAAGTAGCTGCAAGGATTTCCACTAGCGTGGTACACTGAGCATAGGAGTTGGCAAGACCGTACAAACTGATCTGGGACCAGGCTAGAGTTGCACCAGTGTGTACTTATACTATACTGCAGTCGCACCAAACGTCAGGTCAGCATCCACTGACCAGACTATCAATCTCCTCCAGCTTGCATAAGTCTTAACACGGTCTCCTTTCGCCTCCTCTTGGTAAAGACAGACAAAGGAGGACATTTATGCCGTTAGCAGTCTGTAGATAGGAGGAGAGGTTTGGCCTGTCTCCTTGTACATTGCAGTTAGGCCACCATTACAGTATGCCAAATGGGCTTTAGCTATCAACATCAGGCTTTTAAGTCCAGACTCTGGGATAAAATACAACTTCCTACTCGTCACACACACAATCTCAGACAGTCACACACACACTAAAGTCTTGACTCCCACTCCTGGGTCTCTCTCCCTCCTCGGTGAAGAAGTGCTTTAGCTTAGCGTAGCTCAGCCCTGGGGCTCTGTGCTGTTGCCATGGTAAGGGGGCCCCTCAAGCTCGTTGATGGTGTGGAGGAGCAGGCACACCGGGGGCTGGGTGGGTTGCGTCATGGCGGGTGGTGGCGGGGAGGTGGACCCTGTCGCCGACCCGCACGCCAACCTACTTTCGGGTCCATCCAGGGCTAGGGCCTGCTCCTCTTCCACTCCCGGAGCGGGGTGACCGCACCCGTCGCAGAAGTCTCCTCCTTCCTGCTCCTCAACCTCCTCCCCCATTAGGCTATCCTTCTCCCTCAGCTCCTTGCCCTCCTGGCTTCCAATACTGGTACTACCACCACGGTCACATACGCACACCTCGATACCCGAGTCACCCGTGAATCTGCGCCGCCGCCCAAGGGCCCCCCTATTATCTTTGTCCTCCTGGGCACTGCTCTCAGGCTCCCCTAGGTCCCCGAGTAACAGAGGCTCCTTGCAACTCTTCTCTGGGCTTCTAGGCTCCTCTGTAGAGGCCTCCTGGGGCCCTTGCCCACCATCCTGGGGCCCTAGCCCTGGTCCACCATCCTGGGGCTCCTGAGGCTTATTGTCTGCCTTGTGTCGGTTGTAGCCAATGGTGGGAGCCCCAATGCGGTGGGGCTCTTCCAGGCTCGGCCTGGAGCAGAGGGTGTCAGACACTGGGGGGACCGGAGTGGTCTGGATGGTCGGGCAGTGTCCCAGTCCCAGGCTGTCCTGTGGGTCCGTGGGCAGGGTGCTGACTGTATGGAAGACACTGTAGGGAGGGGGAGGGGTGGGAGGGCGGTTCACCACCTCCTCGTAGTCAGGTAGGAGGGAATTTGGAAGAAACCCTGGAAGTGAAGAAGAGAGGGACACATAAAGGACAGTTAGTATTAACTGAAAGTGATTGCAAGGAAAACATGTTGCAACGCTGGCATAGAAGCAAGACCTGGGGGCTAAGGTTTCCTGCAATCTGGGGCATGAAACAGGGCTGTGTTTCATCTCACACCAAAACAAAACCGCAACTCCTAGTTCAAACAAAGGACTGGAGTTGAGTCAAGGTAGCCCTGCCAGGCAGTGACTAAACTCTCAGTTTGATGCAATAATTGCCATTGAGAAATATCCCCCCTAGCTAAGAGGGATAACCACACAAATTCACCCAAGGTGCAATGTTTGAGTAAGCTTTAGCACTGGGGAATAACAATGCAACGTAGTCAGACAGAAAGGCAGAAGGAGAGAACTACTGATACTGAAGTCGAGTATATAGGAAGCTGTAGTGCTCTCATGTTTCATTGCGCCACGGTAACGATAGGACTGAAATAGAAGGGCATTGCGCAATAATGCAATGTTGTTGACTACTACCAGCATAACGCTGTGCAGCTCCTCCTGAGCTGTATCACACCATGCCATGGTTAATACGGGCAGCACACCGTGCAACAATGCAATATGACGGTAACGACATCAATGATGGACTACCACGAGTCTGACGCTGTGTACAGAACACGGCGCTCTCTTGTGTTGTGGGTGTCGCGCCGTGCCACACGGGAGCTCTGATAGGCAGGACTCTTACTGAAGTAGAACGGAACGGAGGTGTAGTTGTGCGCCTCGCGGTAGGCGATGAGGTTGATCTCGTGCTGGCGCTGCTGCTGCTGCAGCCGGTGCTTGGTGCGCCGGTGGTGACACACGCAGCAGCAGCTCAGGATGAAGATGATGACCCACACCAGCCAGAACCCTGCCGGAGACAGAGACACAGTAGAAAGACTGTGAAACATAGACATATGTTAATACGTGTTATTCAGATGTCTATGGTGAAACTACTGCACAAGTACTGGTGAATGCCAGTAGTGACAAATTGCTAGTGAATGCAATAGAGATATAGTGCACCACTACATAGTAACAACGTGGAGGCAGAGCCATAGATATTGGCCAACTACCCTCCAGGTTTGTTCTAAACGTTGTTCCATATTAAGGATGTAACTGCTTTGGAACTTTTGATACCAACAGTGTACCAAGGTGTCAATTGGTATTCTACGTCCCAATCGGAGTTCACAGTTCATGTTGTAGCTCATTCATCACAGCAACAAAAGACATGCAGAGTACCTAACTCCTGGGATGGGGGAGGAGGAGGAAGTGATATGCAGAGGACCTAACTCCTGGGATGGGGGAGGAGGAGGAAGTGATATGCAGAGGACCTAACTACTGGGATGGGGAGGAGGTGATATGCAGAGGACCTAACTACTGGGATGGGGAGGAGGTGATATGCAGAGGACCTAACTCCTGGGATGGGGAGGAAGGTCCTAGTACAGTAAATAAGCTTTATATGAACTGACCTGTCTTTTTGAAAAATGTGCGGTGTGCATTCAGAACATGTACTGTATGTTCAGAACATGTACTGTATGTTCAGTACATGCATGTTCACGTGCAGTGGTGTAAAGTACATAAGTATAAACACCCCAAAAACGACTTAAGTAGTACTTTAAAGTATCTGTACTTTACTTTCTATATTTTAGACTTTTACTCCACTACATTCCTAAAGAAAATATACTTTTTACTCCATACAGTTTCCCTGACACCGAAAAGTTACATTTCTAATGCTTAGCAGGACAGGAAAATGGTCCAATTCACACACACATCAACATCCCTTACAGCCTCTGGTCTGGCCGACTCACTAAACACAAATTATTCATTTGTAAATTATGTCTGAGTGTTAGTGTGCCACTGGTTAACCGTAAATAAAAATAAAAAAAGACAATTGTGCCATCTGGTTTGCTTAATATAAGGAACATGAAATGATTTAAACTTTTACTTTTGATACTTAAGTATATTTAAAACCAAATACTTTTACTTAAGTAGTATTTTACTGGGTGACTTTCACTTTTACTTGAGTCATTTTCTATTAAGATATCTTTACTTTTACTCAAGTATGACAATTGGGTACTTTTTCCACCACTGTTCACGTGTACAGGTGAATGTGAGGGTGCACTGCTATATGACTAAAATGCAAATGTATTTCAGAGCGGGAGAATGAGGGTGAAAGTGAGAGGTAGAGAGAGCAAGAGAGAAAGAGCATGTGTATGGGTGTGTGTGATAGTGTAGAGAGATCGATAGAGAGAGAGTCCTTACACCAGAGTTCATAGTAGTAACTGCAGCACTGTGACTCCCCACAGCAGTGTCCTGATTCACAGACGTAGCTCTGGTTGTTCAGCCCCTCACAGTGCAGTAGGCTCTGGAAGACAAGAGACAAGTCAATAACAGGAGTGTAAAACCGTATATCCACCACCTGGGTCGTGTTCATTAAGTCACAACGTAGCGAAACCTTTGCAACGGACAACGGAAATAAGCGTTTCATATCGGACAAGCCCAGGTAGTCTCTCGCCGTTTCAGTCTGTTTTCTTCCGTCTGTTCCCTAGTGAATATGACCCACCACCCGCCACTCAAATACTGATGCTTTAATTTGATACTCATCATCTTATTAAAAGGCACTACTTCTAGAATTTCTCAGAATTTCTCCCCTATGTGGAAGCTAGGTGTATTGCAACGTCACTAGGCTGCATTCAAAACAAATCTCCCCTCATCCCATTTTCCTGTAACATGGCGGAGACCCGCGCTTGAGCCCTTTACTTTCGGTTTTGGTCCACCAGCTTCAAACAGCTGGAAAAATATTAAATATAAAAAATAATTTAAAAAAAAATAAAAAAATTTAAAAAAAGAAAATCGCAACATGCAAAAAGGTCAAAGATTTGACTGAGATAAGGAAAAAAGTCACACAAAAAAATCTTTAGGTCCTAATCTATGGATTTCACATGACTGGGAATACAGATACGCATCGGTTGGTCACAGAAACAAAAAAAGTAGGGACTGGATAAAAAAAAAAGTCAGTATCTGCTGTGTGTGACACACACAGCAGATACATCTCCTTCACATAGAGCTGACCAGGCTGTTGACCTGACCAGGCTGTTGATTGTGGCCTGTGGAATGTTATCCCACTCTTCAATGCCTGTGCGAAGTTCCTGCATATTTGCGGGAACAAGCTGTGGTACATGTAGATCCAGAGCATCCCAAACATGCTCAATGGGTGACATGTCTGGTGAGTATGCAGGCCATGGAAGAACTAGGACATTTTCAGCTTCCAGGAATTGTGTACAGATCCTTGCGACATGGGGCCGTGCATTATCATACTGAAACATGTGGTGATGGCAGCAGATGAATGGCACGACAATGGGCCTCAGGATCTCGTCACGGTATCTCTGTGCAATTAAATTGCCATCGATGAAATGCAAGTGTTCGTTGTCCGTAGCTTATGCCTGCCCATACTATAACCCCACCATGGGGGAACTCTGTTCACAACGTTGACATCAGAAAACCATTTGCCCACACAACACTATACAAGTGGTCTGCAGTTGTGAGGCTGGTTGGAACATTGGAGGTGACTTTTGGTTGAGAAAATAACATTCAATTATTTGGCAACAGCTCTGGTGGACATGCCTGCAGTCAGCATGCCACTTGTACGCTCCCTCAAAACTTCAGACATCTGTGGCATTGAGTTGTGTGACAAAACTGCACATTTTAGAGTGGCCTTTTATTGTCCCCAGCACAAGATGCACCTGTGTAATGATCATGCTGTTTAATCAGCTTCTTGATATGCCACACCTGTTAGGTGGATGGATTATCTTGTTAAAGGAGAAATGCTCACTAACAGGGATGTAAACAAATTTGTGCACAAAATGTTATAGAAATAAGCTTTTTGTGCGCATGGAACATTTCTGGGATATTTTATTTCAGCTCATGAAACATTGAACCAACACTTTACATGTCGTGTTCATATTTTTGTTCAGTGTATATATTTTGTTGTTGAAAATATGTTTTCAAAGCGATTTAGAACAATGATTCCCTACACTTTTCAGTGCTTGTTTTCTCACAAACTGAAATAGAGCCATCAGTGTAGAATTTTAGCAACCAGGAAAAGAGTGATTTCTACAATGGCCACTTGACTCCATTTCCACTAGATAACACAGCGACAAAGTCAAAACAGCTTTCCCATTTTGACAACCGATGTCGCTCCGCGGGAGAAATCAATGGGTGAATATCACAGCTAATCATTCCACTATTACTGCATAATATATATATGAATGATGGACATCTTCTGAAATTACAATGCAAAAATAAATCCTGTGTGTAGCACCTTCAACTCATGATAGCATTATGGAACATTGACAACCATCAACTATAAGATCACAACATACCATCGATGAGCTATTCCATGTAAATCTTCTACAAATGTTTATCTCTGCAGAAATTGCTCAAGGGATTAGACCCAGGTCACTTGAGTACTACACTCACAGATACTGTAACTGTATGGGGCCTGAATAACAAATAAATGTATTAATCAAATAACTGATTACTAGTATTCAATGTAGACATAGGGTCTGGAAGAATTAGGTCCAGACATAAATGGTAGTATTGAACCTCTAAATCATCCCTCTTATACATGGGTTGCTAGAATGTCCATGGCTCAGATTCCCTCATCACTTATCACTCATTACTTGGATTATAACGTGGAACACCTGGGCATGCACCACAAGCTGTAGACTGGGGGGTGCTAGTAGCCTCAGCCTCATACAACATTCAATACAACAGAGTGAACAGACAGACATGGCCCACCCTGGAACAAACACACCACGTTAGCCTAGTCAAGAGAATCAATGTACAGCCCACAAGCTGCTTTTGTTTGCGTAGATGATGGCCTAAATGTGCCTCCAGTCAAACAGGAACTAGCCTGTTAGCCTACATCAGAAGCTTTTAACCTGATAGATCAAAGACACACTTAAAATCAGTGACAATACACACGTTATCAATCAGTTTCTACTTTCCAAGGGGACAGCAGGAATATAGCCATTGATCAAGAACGAACTAAAAAACAGAAACCAGACAAGGAAGACCGCCATGGAAGCCTCTAATCAAAAACTGCTTCAGATTGTATATTTATTTATCAGGCAACCACTACCAGGCTACACATTATCTTCCAGATTAGATTATGGACTAAATCCTGAGGAGAAATGTTAACCAAGGTGTTCTATACCCGTTTCCTTTCCAGCTGGAGAGGCATAGCGGTCCAAAATGCCTAAATGCCAAGGGTCGTTATCCTTCCAGTCCACAGATGAAAAAAAGTGAAAGAGCACACACACACCAAGCAAAATAGGGGACAAGGATTGCTCTAAGGAAATGTCCAAGCGGCAGTGGAGTGTGAGCATCCAGCCAGAGTAGAGGACTGCATGGTAATGAAGAGTGGAGCACCCTCTGTATTCAAAACGGCAGGCGGAGTGTGTGTGTCCGAGTGAGGACAGTTATAACCCAGCCACAGATAAACTTCACACACACACTAGCCTATGCATTTCCACTAGGCAAGCCTGGAGCATTTCTGCAGTGTATCTTTTTAACAACCTCCCACAAATTGTTCACACCATACAACTACATTGTATGACATGGCATAAGCCCATCACAAAAAAACTGGTTAAAGCTGAAGACTGCAGAGAAACTAGGCTACTGTTTGGTTTGGAGGACATTTTCAGTTCTGAAATAACTTGCACTGAGGAGATTACACAATAGTCTCGGGTCAGAGACCTTTGGCTTTAGAGGAGATCAAGGACTCCCTGGCTCCCAGCCTTGGGGCTGTTGTCGAGAACCAAAGTGCAAAGATATAACCCTTAGGCCTATGACCTATACTGTATGACGTGATGTTTTTGTTACTTGTTGTTGTATTTGTGCTAGGATGTTGGATCCAGTCCAGTTAGGCCTAGCCTATCGTGCTAGAAACAAAACAAACTAAAGCCAAATTCATGTAAAAATATTATTTGGACAACAAATTGCCTAAGCCTAGGTTAAGAGATGAAAAAGCCTAGGTTAAGAGATGAAAAAGCCTAGGTTAAGAGATGAAGAGTTTCATTTTTTTGGGCGTCTGAATTTTCTATCGCCTAGGAGACGTATCAGACAAGACATTGAGACATTGACCCGGCAAAGAATCTCGACAGACAAGATTCCTCAGTCTCTCAGCCTTCAACAATAGGCTGCTGCTGGATGGAACAACCGTCCCTTCTCGTACTACAGTAGAAGATTAGGGACGGGTGGATTGTGTTACTAACTCTGCCAGAGCCTACAGGCATAGAGATTAATTAAACGTAAATCGACCATAATGAGAAGCTGCTGAAACAACCAGACATAGAAGAACAGTCCGGTGTCACTGCTTGACTATCAGAACATTTTTAATCTTGGACAGCTGCTAAAAAGTGTCTAAGTGGATTCTAGACCGTGTGCATATGATACAGCATTGGATCTGGCATAAATATGCACAAAGCCTGCCATACTGACAGACTATTGATGCTGTATACTAGTGTCTGAGCTAAATTATTTATGGAGGATCTCTACCTGCAAAGAAGCATGTTAGTTTCAAATTCTTAGTAGGCCCATCACTAAAAACTACAAAATGTCTTGAATGAAAGGCCTTTCTTTTTACCTGGTAACGTTAGTATTAGGTTCTCTATTAGCTTTTTTTTATCATCATGATTTATTCAAACAGTAATGTGCAATTGACCAAAAATACAACAAGTTTCTGAAGAGGCAACAATGGCACAGGAAAGCCCCAGTCTGTGTGTCAGGGCTTGACATACAGGGGAGGTTTAGGAAGCCCTCATCAGTGGCTTGCTTGGGCCAGCGATTCTTTTTTTATAATGATATTTTAATCTAGACTATAAAATTGATATATATATATATATATAAAACCACACACACGCTGCACACATATAGCCCATAGATAATCTGTCGGGCAGAGAGCTTGCGGAGCTCAAACTGCTGGTCGTTGCGTGGAGCCAAGACCGACAGCGGTAGGAAAGTAGTAAGAAAGATGTTCCAACTTATGATATCTACCAGTAAATGCTAAGGCAAGAATGGGTATACAAACCAGGCATTTAAAAAGTTTAAAGTCTTGGTTGAATATTTGCAGTGTGCAATTCAGGCAGTCTTTAAAAATCAGGCCTTTCCTCTAGAGCAAGGCTCTCCAACCCTGTTCCTGGAGAGCTACCCTCCTGTATGTTTTCGCTCCAATTCCAGTTAACTCACCGGATAATCAACCAGCTAATTATTCCAATCAGGTGTGCTAGATTAGGGTTGGAGCGAAAATCTACAGTAGCTCCAGAGGAACAGAGTTGGAGAGCACGACGTCTATGCTCTTTGGTCCTTGAAGTTATGGTAGTTGATTTAAGCCAGACTTCATTAGCGTGTGTCGGGAACATGTCTATTTAGGTCAGGCAAAACCTACATTATTCTGACATATTTTAGAAGGTAAAAATAATCCAAATGTCTATGCATAAGGCCTTTAAATAAATTCATTACTCTTAAAAGTGGTAATGCACTTTTTTTCATAGATTTGGGGAGGGGGGGGGGGTTCTATGCGCTATTACAACAATTAAACATAAAATATAGGTCCTTCATATTTCTTATTTAAAGATGCACTATGTAGAATTCACTCTGGCATGTCCTGGTTGCTAAAATTCTAATAGTTCACCTAAATTCAGTTTATGTGACATAAGTATAGTGTAGAGAATCATTGTACAATCTAAACCATTGTGAAAAATATTTTCCATAACCCGAAAATATTGTATTTTCAGCTGGTGTACAAAACTGAAAGTAAAAGACGCAAGAACGAAACTTAACGGGAGGCAAAGAAATAGCGCACATAGAACCGATCAACCGCTTCTTATACTTGCTTTCAACGACGGATCTTTAACTCATATTTCTATGCTAATTTGGTCTGGTCGCCCGAAAAGTTACATATTGCAGCTTTAAGTGGTTGGAAAAAGTCATTGAATTTGTCTGTATGAACACCGTATAGGCTACTTGCTCAGGCCGCAAATGAATGATAAAATCAGCTGCTATTGAAAATATGCACTTAACATTCGATTTCCTGTCAGATCTTGACCCGTGTCGGTATTTCTCTAATTTGGGTCAGTATCGTTCAGTTGGCATTGGCCCGGTGTTACACTGGCAAATTTACCTGAATGTCGAGCCCTGCTGTGTGTGGTACATGTAGGACCTATATGTCTACCACTTTATGTAGCCATTAGCGATGCTAATGATGCCCTTACTGTTTTCGGGTAGATGGAAAGCTAACTACAAAGTAGCCTATGCCTTCTTTGCAGAATCATGATTATTTGCATCAATCACAAGTGCGCTGCAGAAACACAGCTAGCCAAACAACCGTCTGGTTAGTGAGCACCTGAATTAAAGGGTAACTACACAAATTCTCTCAACAATGGTCTGCAAATATGTTAAGAATTGTTGTGGATTTTATACATCAAACGTATTTTTTTGCCGTGAAATCATTTTGGTACAGTATCAAGTATCGTTTTTTCAAATTATGCCCTGTAGATGATTTCACAGAACACATGCCACTTTGAAATCTGCAATAAATACATTTAGCATTTTCTTTTAAGTCTCTTTTCTTTGCTGTTACAGTAAATCTATCTACATCAATGTAAGAACAAGGGCATACTAATTTAAAAGAGGACTAGTCATTATTAGCCTGGTTCTGTACATAATGCAGTCATTATGGGACACAGGCCAGGTCATTGTCCATTATTACATTTTTTATTAAAAGATGTGTGACTAAATCATGTGCTGGTGCCACCAACTGAAAAAGGTGGTAGCTGGAAAAAGTTAGTGTAGAACCCTGGCAGAGTTCACTTCCTATTTTGCAGATTCAATACTGACACAGAGCTGACTAGCAAGAATGTACAGCAACAGTGTTCTAGAAGAGAAATGTTCTGAAGAAAGTTCAAGGTTGGACAGTTAGTGCTGAACAGAACAGTGGTGACAACGCTCTCGACCACCACACACACTCAGCACTACTTTTCAAAGGGAAAAGAGGAGGTGCTCAGGGAACTAGCTTATTTGTGGTTGATGGTTCGCCAACAATACTCCCACGTGAAGAGTAACCACCTTGCAAGAGATCTGAAGTCTTGTCTTTGCAGACAGATATTAGGCTACACATCTAAGCTGTAGCACAGAGGGCTGATGCAGTCTTGAAATGCAATGTACGAACAACCTTGGTTTGATACCGAGAAAGTTCAGATATCTGTGAGCCCCCTTCCTAGAAATAAAGAAAATTGTCAAATTAACTTTAGACTTGTGGGTGACTCCTCACAAAACAGGACCATGATTTTTTGGATTTTTCACAAAATGTTATTCATAGAAGGGTCCTTTAGAGGAAGGATTGTTTACATAGATGACTATACAAAACATTAAGAACACTTTCCATGACCGACTGACCAGGAGAATCCAGGTGAAAGCTATGATCTCTTATTGATGCCACTTGTTAAATCCACTTCAAATCAGTGTAGAAAAATGGGAAACGGGTTGAAGGACTTAAGCCCTGAGACATTTTTGAGACAGGGATTGTGTGTGTGCGCCATTCAGGGGGGAATGGGCAAGACAAAAGATTTAAGTGCCTTTGATTTTGGTGTGGTAGTAGGTGTCAGGTGCACCAGTTTGTGTCAAGAACTGCAACACTGTTGTGTTTCTCACTCAACACTTTCCTGTGTGTATCAAGGACATCCAGCCAACTTGACAACTGTGGGAAGCATTGGAGTCAACATGGGCCAGCATCCCTGTGGAACGCTTTTGACACCTTGTAAAGTACATGCCCAGACGAACTGAGGGAGGACTGTGTGTCATGACATGGACAATTTAAGCCAGGTTCAAAACAACTGGGAACTCTAAAAATGTCCAACTTCAGTGTGTTCAAGACAAATGGGAACTAAACAAAACGAGCTCAGACTGGGAAAAATCTTTTGAATGGTCATTCAACTCTGCATCTTTCTAGAGCTCCGACTTTCTGGCCTGAAGATCACCAACGTCATGATTTGACCTTGTTTTTCCCCCAGCATTTCCAGTTGTCTAGAAAGCACGACAAGAGCAGGTTAGCGTTTTTTGATATGAATCTTGTTCTGGAGGCAGCTCCGCCGAGTGGTAACTAGTTGGCACAGCCACAAAGTCATACACATTTTGTTTTCATTCATTTTTACAATTTTGACTTTGCAGATGGCCCATCTAGCGGAAATAGCTCAGTTCTGCCTCCAGGACCAGACTCATCCCAATAAACGTCAACCTGCGAATTAAGACCAGCGATACACTAATCCGTTTCACTGATAACCTCTTGCATTAATGACTACAGGGACATGAACGATGATGAATCCCCGTCAACAACTTCAGTGTATTCCATAACAAAGTGAATTACAGTACAGACAGGTTGGTTGGCAACAAAACCGATGCGTGCGCAACTATGCGGCATGTTTATTGGAGAAAGAAATGTGCATTTGCACGAAGAGCACTTGTCTCTCAAATACATCGTTACAGTTGTTGGTTCACTAGCAAGCATTTTTGTTGTTGTTGTACATATTAGCATTGACATGAAATCAGTCAAAACACCTTAAAACAAGACACGATATAAAGAACAAATTAACACTAGCTGAAACGAGACACCCACGATGCCCTTCATTTCAGTTTATTGTGATTGGGTGGATTCGATTATTCTGAGCCGCGGGCACCGGTCTATGGCCGGTGACGTGAACGGGCAAAACGGTGAGGGAAGAGCTCCATTCTCAAATGGAATAGTAATCTGCGCCGCTCGGTCATGGCGCATCGTCCAGAAACATACATATCTTTTCCAGAAAATACATGTTGTTTCAATTTTAAAACTAGTTTTCATTGTGAAGGCAGATCCATATATATTTTTTTTATTAAAAGCGATCACTTTTGCATGTTAGAACGGAATCTCACCACGTACTTAATTACGCCGTTTATTTGCGCCGACTTCACAGTGAGCTTTGAATGGGGCACCTGGCTCATGCTCGGGCGGCAGCCCGGTTCTAAAACCAATACAATCAACTTTCACATTATGCTAAAAACGCCTACCCGTGCCAGATTAACCGAATCCCGTCATTGTTACTCGCTAGCTGGCTATTCAGAATCAGAACGCACAAATTCCGGCCACATCGATGCACGCAAATTATTTTCGTGACATCAGCCAACCCGTTTATAAACAGCACGTACACATGCAGTTTCAGTTTCAATGCAAATATACAAAACATCAACTAATGATTGTTTTTAATAAGACATCTACTAGCTTGTTGGCTAGTAGGATGATAATGTTGTGCTAGTACGTGGCGAGATTTTTTTTATTTGATAACTGTCAACCATTTAAATCAAGACAACTTTTCAAGCCGCACCCATTGACAGCTATCTAAACACTAAGGTTATTAAGGTTAGTGACTAACAGTAGCCATGTAGCTAACGTTAGTTACTAAAGTAGCACATAGATTGTCGATTTCCGTCAACGCTAGCTAGCAATATGGCTAAGTGCCTGTCATGCCAACTAAATAACTGAACAACTAGCAAGATAGCTAAAGCTAGCTACAGCGGTCGAACTTAGAAGTTAACTATACGAAAGCAACAGCAGCTAACATACCCAACCGAGACTAGTTAGCCAGCAAACTGGTAGGAAAACTGCTGGCCAAATTAATAACTCGCTAGCTAACAAAGTAGTTAGCCGTATATGCAATTTTACTAGCTACCTAAATAAACAACATGCACGACCCGAACCAAAAACTAATCCTGGCAGACTGGAGTCCAAATCTTACCTCGTCTGATGTCGCGTCAGAGGGGCTGACAACGTGCAAAAACAATCCCATTTTAAGACCCACACCTAAAATCTCGTTCATTCCTCCGACCGGACTCGTGTAAAAACATAAGCGTAGACGTTTGTTGTTCACTTCACAAATCTTAGCGAAATGTCAAACTAGTTTACAGCTCTCTGCCGGACTCACTGAAAGACCACGCATGCGCTGCCTCCTTGCTACTGCGTAATTTGATATTTCAAGAAGGCACATTGGGCGAATTCGATTAATCTGGCCCGGGGTACAGCGGCGTAGAATTACAATACTAGAATGGTTTGAACCTTCTTGTGATGGGCCAAAGATCAGCCATGTTGGTGAGGGAGTTAGGGAGTTGTTCAACCATGGTTTGGTTTGAATGTGAATAATTTATCTGCACTGTATGTGTGTTAGCCAGACAGTTTTAGAGGAATGATTCCATACATTTAGCAAATTAACTGCCAATATGCAAACAGCCATTTAAATAATGCAGTCAATCCACAGCCATGCTCTGGCTCAAAGTTGATATGACTTAGATAAGTTGTAAATGCAACAATTACTAATATTGCATCATATAATAGCATTCACAGCTTTCCAAGAAAACAAAATCAGACATTTATGGTCTGTTTACATATATTTGAGGCGAAAGCGGGGAGGGAGCAGCAGCCTTCTCAAATGAACAGTAAAGTTGATTGCATTCGTTTTGAAACTGGGCTGTCTCCTGGGCGTCAGCCAGGTGCCCCATTCAAAGCCAGCTCAAAACAAAAGTGATGTAATTAAGCACGTGGAGTAATGAGTAGGATTCTGTGTTTTCACATGCAAAAGTGATTGCTTTTGCTAAAAACGCTTTATCTGCCTTCCCAATGAAAACTAGTTTGAAAATTCAAACATACAGTATTTTATGGAAAATAGATGTATGTTTCTGGACCATGCACCATGCTGACTTGACGACCACATGATCGAGCAGCACAGATTACTGTTGGATTTGTGAAGGGCGCTCCTCCCTCACCGCTTTTGCCCGTTAATGTCACTGGCCATAAACTGGTGCCCCGCAGCTCAGCATAAACAAATCCGCTCATTGGTTCCTTCGAATGGGGACTCTGGCTCGGGCTGGGTGTGGCGTGCTCGGTCACAGCTTTTGTTCTATGTGCGCAACGTGATGGATGTTGAGTTGCTCACCACCACTCACTTTGCAGGCTGACATATGGTGAAGCAAAAAGTCAGCTGGCTCTTACCTCAGCCAATCATATTTGAGAGTGAAGACAGGCATTAATGAAAAAGAACAGAGGTTTAATATTCAATTCTTTATAGTAATAAACCAATAATAAACACAACAAAGTTGTAAAAACAAGGATTACCTAAGTGATTGTTAAAAGTAGTGTTTAATATTTCTGTAATCATCATTATCTTCATAAAAACATACCAAGCAGTCACCATGCATCTTAAGTGTTTTTCCTTCTGTAAAATGAGATTATCATACAATTCAAGTCTAAAATCACAGTTGACATGTTGATATGACACTGTCTGAAATCTGCATACATAAGCATGATCTTCACTTCACCACTATCACCATCATAATTTTTCTGTAAAAATGTATAACTTATGCATCGACTCATACCACCAGTGTTAAAAACATCAACATCACCAGTCACCAGTCTCTTTCCTGAGGTTCCCTGAAAGGTATTCCCAGATGGGTGAAGACATCCTTCTCAGTGAGTGTGGGTAGTGGGGTCCCCCCATACACCTTCAAACTTCCTTGTCTCAACACGTTGCTGTTCAATGAGTGCTCTGATAGGCTCATGCGTTTTGTCTTGGCCAATGCCCTCATAGAGCGGTTAAAATGTGCCGAGCCGGTGAAGTACATGAGGGAGCAGGCGAACTCGCCGTAGGGCACCACGATGATGTCGAGACGGCGGTGGAGCCGGCCAGGTCCTGGCAGACGACACACACCCATGTACTTCTTCTGCTCGCCACTCTCCTTATGGCTCACTAGGTCGTCCATCAGGAAGCCTGAATACATTTTTTTTTAAAGAATAAGAACCAGGTCGCATTTATTAGGGCACACCGTAGCAAAATGCTTTGAAACAGAAAACACAAACGATCATGCCTAGTGAATTCTGATCCAGCTCTCAGCTTATCCCACTATTAAATACTTTATATTTCAAATAAATTATGAACAATATCATTGTGAAAGAAGATGAATTATCAATACAAAAGAGAAAAAACCTATTAATGTAGCTATAATTGGTTGGGAATTCACCGACAGTTAATAAATCAAATGTCCTGTATTTGGACGTGTCCTCCTACCGCTCTGGTGGAGGCTCTGTAACACTTTGCTAAAGACACCCCGGTGGGACTTCCCATCTGGGTGAGAGATGAGGACGTCAACATCTCCACACGTGTCCTTCCCCCGGCGGTACGAACCACAGGCCATGGCCAACAGGCCAGGGTCCAGAAACTTAGCTGCCTCCTTCACCTATACAGTAGAAAAGGACAGGGATATGTTACAGTTTGTCATGGAATAACAGGGCTGCCTCCTTCACATATAGATACTGTAAATGTACAACAGGAGAGGAACAAAGTTACAGTTTGCGATATCCAATAATTGTTTTGAGTTGGTAGCCCTTTACACTCATACCTGTACCCGTATACGGGTAAAAATGGCATATTTGGGCACTAAGAAGCGCCTAAATTGGGACGAAGTGGCTGTACAGTAACTATATATGACGTCAGAGCTCAGGCTCTGCGCTTCACGGCGCTGTATGGGTTTGGACTGACAGCCGTTCTGAACTTGAGCACCTCGCGCGTTAAGAAGTTGCCCCCATCTCTCCCGGTACTTGGGCAACGTTTGCTATTTTTCTTGTTCTCTTAGTGAGGGAAATGCTGTAAGTTAAGAGGACTCTATGTATTTTGAAAGATGAGGCGTTGAGGATTATTATAATAAATACCTCTTTGATGTCATACAAGCAAGCCAAACACCCGTGAGTCCAAATGTGCACTTCACATCTCCATATCATAAAACTCATGGCATATACAGTGTCAGCGTTCAGGATCACTGTGTTTGATGTAGTTACAAGATGACATGGTGTCATACCCTGGGTTGTTCTGAACAGAATGAGCCTGTTTGTTATTCTTAAGAAGATTTGCCACCTGAAAGCACTCATGTCTTCTGTCTATGTGCACCAAAGTTACAATCCGTTTCTCTGAATGACCTGGTGAAAGCCTAACTTATAACTTAGCCAGTCATGTTGCCAATAGAACAAGCTTTCAAATCATGCCCACCTGACCCAGATTGTGATTTATCATAGACTGTTTTGGGATTGTGTAAACAGCAACAGTAATTGTGTGATGGCGGGAATGCAAGGTTGTGTTTTAAACAAAACAACTACAAGTGTGCTTGCTCTAGTTTCTCAATGTTACAGCTAGGAGAGCTAAAAAAAATACCTTACAGTTGAAGACTTCTTTGAGTCATAAAAGTGCATTGAAATTGCTTAGGAACTGTGCACACTTTGGATAGGTGTGGCAACTTGGAGACACCAGTTAGTCCTCTTACTCAAACCCTCGTCATTTTTTTGTCTTATGTTGCATCTACCCCACATTTTCCAGTAATATTCTTACCATGTTACAGAATGTATCCAGAGTATTTTCAGATTTCGTTATTAACAAATGCGGTGAAAAGCACAGTAAATGTAAAATGCACATAAAATCAAGTGTATTGTTTGGATTCAGTCTTGTGTCAGGTGAACTTGTGTGCTCACCTTTGGTCTAATCATTTTCCCATTATCTCCAAACTGTTCCCTTTCAATTGCTACAATGGTTTATGCATGTGCTTTTCATATTTCTTCTGTAACAAGCATTTTAATTTAGCCCTATCTATATAGGCCAATATCCACAAGTGTAAAGGGTTAATGACTAAATAATTCCAGACTGGGCCATTTTTGTGCTTATTTACAATATTGTAGTCGCATTCTCATTAAATAATCATTGTATGGCAAACAAATAAATAAGGCTTATTTCATTAATTTAGACTACATCTTCAACATATTGATACAACCTAACTGATAACACAGCACAGTTTGATTTGTAAAGCTTAATTAGAGTATAGTCTTGCACATCATGATATATCATCAATGTCAAATATCACAATATTCAATTTAAATCATATAATCGCCCAATTCTAGACCACACTGAATTAACTTTGTTTCACATACAGTGAAAAATGTTACAGTTTGGGATACAATATATGGTGGGGCTCTCTCACCAATACATTTACAACAGGACAGGGACATTTTGTTTGTTTGAAATACAGTCAAATCTGTGGTAGGGTAGCCTGGGAATCCAAATTGAATCGCTGTTTCCCTATTGTTTTTTCTGATACACTATTGTGTTTCACTTTTGTCTCAGTTAAAAAACAACTGTGAAAAAAAGCAATTCAGCTTGGATCCCAGACCAGTGGTGGGGAGGACCACTTTGCATACAATGTATTTATGATGAATGGTTATGGGTTCTAAACTATGTTTCAAAGTTTTCCCCAGTAATGTTCTCTCAGGGGCCTTCATTATAACAGAAAGTTTGGTTTGTTTCTTGTTCATATTTGGACTCAAAATAACATGTTGTACATGTGTTGAATCTTCAAGACAAGTCCTCAAATTGTATTTCTATTACCTACTTGACATTAGAAAAGAAACATTTGTCTATTTTCATAAAGCCTTGCCGGTCAACAGGTAAGCATTAACCGTATTCAAGCAAGCCAGATACATTTTGACGACACTACATATTATTTTGACAAGCCACAAGTCAGAAGGACACATGCTATAGTCATCTTTCTAATCTTCACTTTATATCTGGCAGCGAAAGCAACAGAGAAATCCAAGTAATACTATATGAAAACAACTGGCTTTGTACCCGGTGCTCCCAGTGACCAGGGCGGCGTTTCATTCCAGGATTATGTTCCCTCCCCTTCACAGATCTGATAGGACTGGACAGGTGAAAGCAATAAGGAGGAATCATAGAGCTAGATAGAGGAGTCATCTTTGTATCTGTGCCATTATACATGCGACACCATGGGGCTATCTCCATTTTAAAGTAGTTAATTTTCTTCTTCATTGGCTGATTGCTCCCAACTCATAGGACTCCCCACGCAGTTGACTACTTTAAAATGGTGGAAGCCCTCAAAGGCAATGTCCATGATAAAACGGGTTATATCCATGATGAGTCCTCTATCTATATGGGAGGAATCTAGATGAGTTCTTGCTTTACACCCACCCAGTTGTCTCAGATCCATGAAAGGGAGTGAACGGAGGCAGAGGGGGAGGAAACACCTTTCTAGAATGAAACGCAGCCCTGGTATCTGCTGACATATGATGTGCCAAGTTTCTAAGAGTGAGTTTCCCCCTTTTGGGATGCGGCCGGCAGGACTCTGACAGAGTGGGATGTCTGCTTTCTCCATCACACACAGACCAGGCTAGGAGGACTGGACTGACAGTCTGCTTAGGGGCCAAGGCAAACTTAAAAAATCTGAACTTGGCTTTGAGGTCCCGTAGCATTTCACTTTACAAGATCTCTTGTTCGCAAGGGGGTTAGAGTACTGGACTGGAGACACTTTTCTAAAGAAACTCTCTTAACCCCACTAGACGAAGTGGGAAGAAGAGGCCTGTTAAGTCTATAACTAATAGAACATTAGAACGTTACATTTTAACATTGATTGACCTTTAATGTTGGTGCTTGAGACAATCAGAGGGACATGTGTTACCGTTTTTTCAAATGCGGCTGCCTCTTCTCTGGGCATCCGGTCCAGAAAGTCGTCGTAGTGTTTGAGTCCAATTATTTGGTTGTGGTTCAGATTGGCCTTGGTGCGGATGTCCTCCAAAGTGCGGAACCCCTAAGATGGAAAATATATATTTTTTTAGCTCATGTCAAATCGATCAAACACTAAAATAACTGCACACTCCACAATACAAAAAATAACAAATCTTACACAGTCATAGCTGTGTTGCATGCAAAATCAGGGAGCGAGAGAGAGAGACACACAGACAGAGAAACTAAGATCAATCCATCTAACCTGTGTGTACCAAAGCTGGGCAGTCTTGGCCCCTGCCCCCCAGATATTGGTGAACATCTAGGGTACTGGCACTGCCTCTCCCAAGTGATCTATCTTACGGAGGTGCCCACTCTTCATGATCTCCATGACCTTGTCAGCCATCTTCTTGCCAATGGCCTGGATCTTACAGGCCTCCTGAAATTTGACAGGCATGGTTTAGTCAATTACAAGAAGTTAAAAGGCCCACTTCAGCCATTTTTATACTAATAACAAATCTTTATGGATAAAAATGATGTACCTTACAGTAATAGTTTTCCATTCAAATGGTCAAAAAAAAACAAATTTTCTGAAGCAAGAATTTAGCAAGGACTGTCAGAGTGGGGAGGGAAAAACAGAAAACAAGCTGTTATTGGCAGAGAGGTTTGGAACTCTGTTACTGGTCTACTACCTAATTTACCGCCTGGTGATGTCACCAGGCAAGCTGAAACTCCACCCAGGTTTCTCCCCAAATAATGGAAGAGAGGAGCTGTGCCATCATATAATATTTTAGTTTTGTTACTTTAATTGTTATAATTTTTGTATTTATATCGCAAGAAATTGCAGTTACAGGTGTTAAAAAACACAAAAATCTAAGTTCAAACGGGGGGCACTACCCTCCTCCAGGCCTCCCCCCGGGCGTACTCAGCAGCACAACCTTGTTAAAAAACACTGTCCCCCCATGCAAAACCTGCTGATTAGAAGGTCCTGTGTAGATTGTGTTTCAACAAATGAAGCAACTATCAGGAAATAACATTGATCACATTGTCACACTTTAGCTCCACTATACACGTCACGTTGATTTGCCATCAGCATCTCGTCAATGTGACGTTTTACTTGCTACACAGAGCATGTTGTTTTGAGAGCGGAGAGGAGCAGAGGGGGAGTGTCTGTATTCTATTTTTCCTACTGTACTATACCATATTGATTGATTATGCGTAAGTACAATAGCTTTGGTCCAGTTTTTCGCAGGTACTAGTGGTTGTACTAAATTATCCTCTAATGATCCTCTAATTTTACAAGTTGCTAGCTAGTAGTAGCAGCTTCTTGACTTCATAAATCTATGTAAAATAACCATTGGTGTATAGTTGAGGTCATATGCAACAATCACCTATTTCTCATTATTTCAATTCACAGGATAGAATGAACGTGATTCTTGAGCTTGACGCAACACACAGCTTTCAGCTGTTGCACAATATGATACAAAACACAGTAAAAACTGAATTTTTACTACACTGGGCCTTTAAGGACTCATTTCAGGCCACCTGAAATTGAACCAGCAGCAATCAATTTATGCATTCATCAATACACGATTTATGCATCCATCTTGTCAATAACAGGGATGCAGTTGCGTAAACCAACCAACCTATCAGCCACATTTCACAATGTTTGCAATAGTGCGAATAGAGAGACAGGAATGAATTATGCTGACACAAATTCAAAATGGCCGACCATAATCATCAACTATGCAGATATGGGACTAAATAACCTACCTCATAGGACATGATAGGCTTGTGGTAGCTCTTGAGGGCGTTGACAGCTTTGGAGTAGCCCAGCGCTCTCCATCTGTCCCCCTGGTGCGTGTAGGCCTTGGCCAGCACCTCCAGTTTATCTGCAATGTGCTTGTTGTGGTTGTCAACCTTGGACTGGGAGGACTGGGCACACACCCACTTCCCTGAGAGGCTTCTGTTGGGGGTCTGAGGGGGAAGTGGCGGTACTGGTGCTGGGGGTCTCGTCCTTGGAATGCAGGCCACTGATCAGAGCCTTCAGATCGCTCTGGGAGACGCCATATTCGTCTTTGAAGTCATCTTTAGTGTCTTGGACCTTTGGATACATGAAGTAAAGAAGTGTATGATTAGGGCCAGAAGAAGCTATCATGCAGTGACAGGGTTATGGTTAATGGTTATGTGGTCGTCAACCTACAGTCTCTGTTGACTCATCTGATTTTGTTTCATCAGAGATCGGCTGCTTCATGTCCTGTGTGGCTGGGAGTGGGATACTGTTGAGCATGTCTTCTTTGACACCGTCCTTTGTAGTTTCCATGTCTTTGTCTGGGTTGAGTAGGCTGTAGTCTGCTGTATCCAGCAGTCTCTTCTCACTGATGCAGGTGCTGAGCCAGGTGCACTTCAACAGATAAACTCCAGAGGGCAGCCTGTCCACTTTGAGCAGCCTGAGAGCCCTGTCACAGTCCATATGGTCATCCACTACAACATGGGTGACTGTGGGACAGAGGGAACTCTCAATCTGGCCTCCATTCTGGACAATCTGTCTCTGGAAGATCTGACACTTGGCGTTCCCGATGCCGGCTGGTAATATGTGTACGGTGACGCCCTGGAAAGCACTCGCTGAAATGGGATTGTGAAAAAGTAGTTTTACACACACACACGGCTTGTTCAACATTGACTGCTGACTGATCTACAAATCTAGCATCATACAATCATTATTTGTAAATCTGTCAATCAGTCACAATTTGCCCAAAATGCATTACGAATCTTCCTCTTTGGTGGGGGGGCATCCTTTCCCTCACATGCCCCTGCTCTCTTCACTTTGGGGAAAGCTTTCATAATTGCGTAGGCAGACATTTCGCCAGGGAAAGGGGAGCCCTGAAAAATATAGAACAGAATGTGACAACTGACACTGGCTAGCTAAATTAGCTAGCAAGCAAACAACGGTATTTAACTGTTTTGAACAGCTGGGATTCACCCACTCCACTGAAATGTGTTACGTTATATATTTATTAAACTAATTTACTATCATTGGTCGATAAACTCTTGAAAATACATATGTTTTACCCCTTTGGACGACCAAACACAAACCAATGTGACAATGCAGATGATTTAAAAATAATTTTACTTCCGGTTCGTTATAGACCTATTTTTAGTTCTTGCACGACAAAGTTAAATATTTTTCGATAAAATATTGTAAAATATGATGTATTATTTATTCAGTAAATGTAAACATGTTTTTGACAGATTATGGAGTTTAAAATGAAAAATGTATTATAGCTTTCACGATGACCTCCGTTGCCGTGACTACACGTGATGTTTCAGGAAGTGTCAGTTTTTTGCAATATGGCTGTGCAGAGCTGGTCAGATCTCCTAAAAGCATCCACGAAAACCGCTTTAATACACGATGGTGAGTGAAACAGAGAGATATAAACAAGTTATCATCATTATTGTGTTTTGTAGCACAACATTTACCCTTGCATTCATCCAGTAAGACTTCAGTGTCAATTATAAGCTCGCTAGCATTAGACTAACATTAGACTAGCAACTAACACTAACTTTCACTTTGCCTATCAAATCTGTTTAGCAAACATGAAAGCTATCTAGTTCACATTTGAATGCATTTCTATTGGAGCTTTGCAAACCTCTTTCCAGGGAAAAGGAAGATACACTATCTCTTTACAGATGGGAAAGAAATGGCAGAAGAATATGACTTGACAACAGATGAGCTCACTGGTGAGCTTGTTTCAGATTAGACAACATCTTCTAAAAAAGTATCCTGCATTAGCTACATAGCTTCCTGTGCATTATATTGTTTCCACTCTCAGCTGCTACTTACAAGTATTCTTACTTTGCAGTACGAAAGTGGCGCTCAAAAAGCACATTGAAGGGACAGGGACCATGGGAGATAGAAGTTGGAGAGCCAGTCCCATCTACTGTAGCCTGTTTGGAATCCGATGTTATCAAGGAAAACTGTTCAAACGTGAGTTGTATTACACAATATTTACATCTGTTATATTTCAGGCCATGATCTAAATGGCTAATTGATTCTAGTTCACTATCACCAACAGTACTCATCCAAATGTGTCAACTAATACTTTTACAATCGTGGAATTAACTTAATTTTCATAATTTCACTATTAAATGAATCGTCAATAAACAGTATGCATTTAACAGTACAATGCTCTGTTGTATTTCCTCAGCCTGTATTTATGCGCAAAGACACAAAGACCAGTTTCCTGTGGAGAGTCCGGAACCTTCCGTACCCCAAAGAGGTCTACAACATTTCAGTGGAGCCTGATCAACGATGCTGCATCATACGAACAAATAACAAAAAGTAACATCCGAATAGCCTCTATTCCACTCTCATGCCAAAATATCTTTAATAGTTAAGCATACAGTTGATATGTTTCCCCACCTTAGAAATCTACTGATAAACTGCTAGGCCTATGTCTGAAAAACAGCTAGGCCAATATCACTTCCGATATTGTTAACACAGGTCCCTGAAAAGTGATACCACATTCAAAGTCTATACAATTTCTACAGTTGTAACATCTTCACAATGGAGAAAGCCTCCTATATGTTCCTTTATTTTCTTTGTCAGTGCTTGTTACAGTTCCGCATATGTAAGTTAAGGCTGGCTCTCCTATAGGTAGCACTGTGGACAAAAATATTGATCTCTTGCCTTCAAGAAACCCTTTTCTCAATGCGGTGTGTTATCCTTTGCAGGTACTACAAGACGTTTAATGTTCCTGATCTGGACCGAAGCCAGCTGCCATTGGATAGTTCCGCGCTCAACTTCACCCACGCCAACAACACGTTAATCGTCAGTGTAAGAACTCCTGACAACATCAACAACAAACAAACCACCTACAGTACTTCTCAAATCCCACCTTGGATGATTTTACACTGCAAGTCTTATATCCAATATACAGAGACTGATAGGCAAGCTTGAGGCTAAACTATAAGTTGATACTGGAGACTAGATTGGAACTATATTTTTGTATTCGTCTCACTTGTATCAGAACACACCTATAAACTCAAGGGATCGAATCATTGAATTAGTTAGAACAAACATTAGGATAGCCTACTAAGTATCTGACGAAGAGATTGCCTGTTGTTTTTTGTGTATACCTATCATAATCGGTATCTCTGTGCTATTCGATTTCTTATTCCTTGTGTTTGTTCAAATTGGCACCCTATTCCCTATATAGCGCACTACTTTTGAGCCCGGTTCTGGTCAAAAGTAGTGCACTATATAGGGAATAAGGAGCCTCTGTGTTATCCCACTTCAGGCTAAACATTACACTACAGGATGTACATGGAAGGGAAAGGGGTTTCTGTGGAGGTAATTACCTATTATGTCTTTCCTTTCAAGTACAAGAAGCCCAAGGAGATATTAACCCTTGAGCACGAGCTACTCCGGGAGGTGAAGAAACTGAAGGGAACCAGTGAAGGGGACGTTGACTGCAAAACTCAATGAAGTCCCAGTGTGGATCTGGGGATGTCACTCAAACAAGTCGTTTTTGATTTGCACTGGTGATGCAGTATCCTGTATTTTTTCAACTCTGATTTCTGGTTCTCAATGGGATTCCACAATTGGAACATTTTTGCACAGTGCCTTGTCCATACTTTTCATTGTGTTTATTGCGGTCGGGGCGGGGGGATGTAAAATTGAGACCGTGAATTACAAACATAGTTACTTGTTTAAACTTGTTCGTTTTTGATAGAACACTTACAAGTGTTCTGTCAAAAAGGTATCTGAGAAATGTCACTGCTGTTCTGTAAAAAGTTCGGAATATTTGTTGTCGAGATACGAACACTTATTGGATTTAATACATGTTGTTGTCCTTTGAAGATGAATACAATTCCATAACATTGTTAACAACTGTCTCTACATCTCTCCTTTCCCTTAACTATGCAAACTATTAGTTGTTAAAATACTCCAAACGCAGAGAGTTCATCCCCCTCCCACAATTCTTGGTCTCTTTCCCTTGTAAAACACTTTAACACACAATGCCTTTTCCCTATTCTTTCCACACACAAACACACACACACTGTTCTCGACGGGGTCGCCCTTACAAGCATGTCCCATTTGTGTTAACTGAATACCCTTATGCTCATGATTGTGCAGCCCAGAGTAGGCCACCCTGAAAGCCATTATGGCCGAGCTAGCCAGTACTAGCAGGTCTTACTGGTCCCCTGAGCCAGGCACTGTCCTCCAGGGGGTGACTTTACTGGCCCAGAGTCCTCCAACAAATCCTCTCGCAAACCCCAAGACTGGGGATAGCGAAGGATAGGTATGGAACTTGGATGACAGAAGCACTATATTACTGGGAAGTGAACAAGTTGCATGCTTCTTTGTAAATATAGGTTCTTGCATGACAGTAGTACTGAATTACTGCAAAGTGGAAAAAGGTTGTAGGCTCTTTTGTAAATCGAGTATCACTGTGAGCCACAATGAGAAACGTTATCTGACTGAATGCTTGCTAACTCTGACCATCAAACTCTAGGGAGATTAGTAACAAGACATTATATCTGACTAAGTTAATATGACTGAGGTTTGACCATCAAAGTTTGATTGAATTAAATGAAAACTGAAGTGAAATTTTACTGATTTACTTTTTATCACAATGTGTTATTGTATAGCAACTTACCTAGAGCGGTTAAAAACAAAACATAGATGCTGCATGAAAAGAAAACAGTGCTGCTAAAAAGGAACAATTCCATTTAAATATAGATTCCTCTAACCTAGTGGTGATTCCTTGCATTTCTGGGACTCTATGTGCCTAACCAAGTGAGCAGTACAAGGGCTAAACACGGCGACCAAACCACAGGTCACTCACTATTGTGCTTTGCGTTCTTCCTAAAGGGAAGGAGATATGTCATGGGATTTGGGAACCAGATCCAACCAAAGCATAAGATTGGAGAAAAAAATTCTCAACTCATTTCTCAAATCAAAGAGTTGCTGTTGGATTGCTTTGACTTTGTATTGGCCAAATAAAATCTTGGACACGGAATTAAACGACCAGTTGGAGGGTGATTTGCGTACACTGCTGTCTTTTCTCATTTGGCAGAGCAGGTTAATGCTACAATTAAAGTGCATGATGTGTCCTAGTAGCCATTGAGCCATGAGGATAGCCATTCATTTCTCAGTAGGAGTAACAATAATACCACTAAAAGTTCCACGTTTTTATCCTGTCAGATTTATTCAACCTTTTGATCACAACTTTTAGTTGTTCATTTGTTTGCAAGTCCTCAAAGCTGGAGGCGCTTGACGCTTAGCTATACTGAAAAACCATTCCTCATATTTGGAATCCGACCTTTAGCAAACAACCAATAGGACATCCAGACTTCAAACAGTGAGAAAGAGAGGGGAAGGGAATAGAGTGAGAGAGAGGGTCTGCTCCGGGTCATCTTCCCCGTCATCTGATTCTGTTGTGCAGCCAGGCCAACCGGGTCTTCTTCCCCGTCATCCGATTCTGTTGTGCGGCCAGGCCGACCGGGTCTTCTTCCCCCTGTCATTTGGCCTCTGCCGGTCATGCTCAGTTGCTCCTGGGAGAGAGAGGAGGGTTTCTTTCTGCCTCATCCTTTCATTCCCAAATGCCTCTTCCCAGCCATTCCCCCTCTTTCAGCCGGTGCCACATTTTGCCACACTGAGCCCCAGTGCTCTTTCGCTTTCTCTTCTCCCTCCCTCCCTCCCTCCCTCCCTCCCTCCCTCCTGTGAGACTAGCTTCTTTTTGATAACTGACCCCTCCTCGTGTTATTATTCAAACCCACTATTGTATAACATGTCCTTTTATATGAGGGCCACAAAGGGCCCATTTGATCACAGGGTTACGGTGTGTGATTGTGAGAAATGCAACTACATGGTGGTAACCTTTGTCTCAAAACAAAATTGTGGGCTGACCTCATCTGCTTTTAATGACTAGCCCCAGCTATTCAGGCCCAAGTCTCACTTGCTGAGCACATTGAATTGCAGTAGCCTGTCACAGATATTTCCCCTCAGTTATCTGGGTCTCCAGTTTTTTAGGCAACGTTAGAACCTTTGGGACCCCAAAGTGACCCAGCTAGAAAAATGGTTAGAAACGGCACATTGACTCAAAATTCTTTTGTGATTTTAATTTACACTCTACAATAAATATTTCCATCATTTAAAAGTATTTTACATATCTTCCAATTAAAAATATATTCATGTACAGTGAGGGAAAAAAGTATTTGATCCCCTGCTGATTTTGTACGTTTGCCCACTGACAAAGAAATGATCAGTCTATAATTTTAATGGTAGGTTTATTTGAACAGTGAGAGACAGAATAACAACCAAAAAATCCAGAAAAACACGTGGAAAATGTTATAAATTGATTTGCATTTTACTGAGGGAAATAAGTATTTGACCCACTCTCAATCAGAAAGATTTCTGGCTCCCAGGTGTCTTTTATACAGGTAACGAGCTGAGATTAGGAGCACACTCTTAAAGGGAGTGCTCCTAATCTCAGTTTGTTACCTGTATAAAAGACACCTGTCCACAGAAGCAATCAATCAATCAGATTCCAAACTCTCCACCATGGCCAAGACCAAAGAGCTCTCCAAGGATGTCAGGGACAAGATTGTAGACCTACACAAGGCTGGAATGGGCTACAAGACCATCGCCAAGCAGCTTGGTGAGAAGGTGACAAGAGTTGGTGCGATTATTCGCAAATGGAAGAAACACAAAAGAACTCTCAATCTCCCTCTTCCTGGGGCTCCATGCAAGATCTCACCTCGTGGAGTTGCAATGATCATGAGAACGGTGAGGAATCAGCCCAGAACTACACGGGAGGATCTTGTCAATGATCTCAAGGCAGCTGGCACCATAGTCACCAAGAAAACAATTGGTAACACACTACGCCGTGAAGGACTGAAATCCTGCAGCGCCCGCAAGGTCCCCCTGCTCAAGAAAGCACATATACATGCCCGTCTGAAGTTTGCCAATGAACATCTGAATGATTCAGAGGACAACTGGGTGAAAGTGTTGTGGTCAGATGAGACCAAAATGGAGCTCTTTGGCATCAACTCGCCGTGTTTGGAGGAGGAGGAATGCTGCCTATGACCCCAAGAACACCATCCCCACCGTCAAACATGGAGGTGGAAACATTATGCTTNAAACCTGGTGGCCAACTACAAGAAATGTCTGACCTCTGTGATTGCCAACAAGGGTTTTGCCACCAAGTACTAAGTCATGTTTTGCAGAGGGGTCAAATACTTATTTCCCTCATTAAAATGCAAATCAATTTATAACATTTTTGACATGCGTTTTTCTGGATTTTTTTGTTGTTATTCTGTCTCTCACTGTTCAAATCAACCTACCATTAAAATTATAGACTGATCATTTCTTTGTCAGTGGGCAAACGTACAAAATCAGCAGGGGATCAAATGCTTTTTTTCCCTCACTGTATGTAGAAACAGACTAACGAAAATGAACGAAAATGGCCTCCTAAATGCAAAATAATGTATTTTACAAGAATTCACTGTTAATTAGTTGATGCAACCACATGATGATCAAAAGATAGCTGCCATGTAATGTGTATTCATTATTTCTCTCTCATAACATCCTCTCTTTATAGCTGAGTAGGGTTATCACTAAGCCCAAGATGTCCTTTCATTCATTCAAATCTCATCGAGTGCTTGAGCACTAAAATCGTCCTCTGGTTATAAAAACTCTTTCCTACGAATAAACCTTGGTCTGACGTAGCAGATTAGATAGTCTACTCATTGTTTTAGACACAATCCAGTACAAAACACAACAAAAGGAGTCCTTGCAAGGAGCAGAAATGTGGTAGTGGTATTTTTTTGTGTGTGTTTGTCACGTCCTGGCCAGAGATAGCCCTTTTTTGGCTTCTCTATGGTGTTTGTGGTCAGGACGTGATCAGGGGTTTTGTTCTATGTGGTGTATTTCTTTGTTTTGGTTTCGTTGATGGTTCCCAATTAGAGGCAGCTGAGTTTCGTTACCTCTAATTGGGGACCATATTTAAGTTTGTATATTCCCCACTGGGTGGGTGTGTGGGTGGGGTGCCACACCAGCGTTACGGTCTGTTCTTTGTTTATTGTTTTGTGCCAGTTTCACTACGGTCATTAAAAGTATGTATACTGGAACCCTCGCTGCATTTTGGTCTGCTCCTTGCGAAGATCGTGACAGTGTTCCCCTCCCTCCCTATGCTTCCTCTTCTTCTTCTCTGTTCTTTCCTCAGTGGGCCCCTGAGCGGTGGTGATGTGTATGTTTAGTCCTCCGAGGGTGGAAGGGGACCACAGGAAGGGGGAGGACATCAAAGGGCTGAGTGTCACCCAGGAGGTGGCCCTTGGGCTGGCGTTTCATGAAGTGGGCCTCCCTCTGGTGTTGCTTGGTCCTGGAGGCCTTGCGGGGCCTTCCTTTACGTGTGAAGGCCATGTACCAGCCCTCATATTTAGCGTTCTGGAGAGCAGTGTAGTTGTTTTCCAGAACGATCTCTGTGAAGATGCAGTCTTTGCCGCGACCCTTCCGCTGTTAGAGAGAGAGAGGAGGGTTGTGGGGGTGAGGGTGAGAGAAGGAATGAAGGAATGAGTTAGGGGGTCAGTCTCTGAGGATGTTAAAATATTGTTTTGACAAGTAAATGTCCTATCAATCCTTCAAGTTTCTTTCCAAATCATGTCCAACTTCCTACAAGGGCTTTTCTGGTCATAACTCAAGTGAAGAGCCTTACACAGGACAGACATAACTTTTCCCGAAACTTAGTATTCATGGTCACAGTCAAAATTATGAAAGAACTTATTGAACTCAACCGACCTCCAGGGCTCACATGAAAAGAGATGTACATTTCAATGTGACTTCCCTAAATAAAGGATTAATAAATAAATCAAATATTTACCTTGCCAATCAATTTCCCCGTCTTGTTCATGCAGATGTAGTAGCCAGTCTTTGCCCCTTTGATCCGAATACGACTACCAAACGTGTCCGTCTCCACCACAAGTTTGGCTAGAAAAACATAAAACACATAATATCCTTAATTCAGCTCAGATACAATGCACAATGATTCTCAAGCTTATGAGGTTATTCTATTTTATGAACACGATATGCATGCATTCGTAACTTTGAGCTAAAACCCTTGTGAAAAATAATCCAATAGCGGTACCATTTGAGACTGAACTGAACTTGAAGACTGAGACTATGCCGGCCCAGTAGTATTGACGTGATGAGAAAGGGTGTTAAGTTATTGTAATGGCTGGTTCAGAGGACTACATTTAACCTCGATCTAATAACCTTTAGTTATGTATTATATTATAATGACTTTAGCAGAGATGTTCTACTCGTTAGAATGGCATCAACCTTGCATACAGTGGGGAGAAAAGTATTGTATATGGCAAAACATTCAAACATAAATTAAATTCGAAACATTGGCAAAAAACACTAAAGTATTTTAGAATAGCAGTAAGTGGCTTTGACTTTGCACTGAGCCATTGTCATTGAGCGGCTATAAAATGCCGCGCTACGTTCCACTTAGATGACGGGGAGGAAGGAGGAACGACGGAGTGAGAGAACATAGCGGTCAGCGACACAGCCACAAAAGCACAGAGCAGTGGTCAGATTTGGGCCTGCTACAAGAGTGACACCCACTTAGGACATGCACGCTCGGGCCAAGGCGAGGTGTGTGTGTTTGAGGGAGAGGGAGAGAGAGATGAAGAAAGAAGAACAGAGAGAGAAAAGAGGGGATAAAATGAAGATGCTGACTTCACCGCTCTTTATAAACCGAGACATACATTGAGTTGTAAAGCAATGAAAATTCCTCATAAAATGACACTCCAAAAAGCAGGCAGCAGGCATAGAGAGAAATAGATGGTTGTGGTGGAAAGATGGCTAGACAGACCAAAAAAAATACTTTGGTGACAGGAATTTGCTCACTTTAAATTTCAGACAATGTTTTCCTTGTGGGGAGAAACAATTCCCAACCTCGCATAGATTTCATCAAAACAGCTGTCTATATTGTACACTTTGTCCATAGGCTATACTCTAAGAAAAATTTGTTCTAAAAGGGTTCTTCATCTGTGCCCATAGGATAAGCCTTTTTGGTTCCAGGTAGAACCATTTTGGGTTCCATCTAGAAACCTCTGTAGAAAGGGTTCTACATGGAACCCGAAAGGATTCAATCTGCAACCAAAAAGGGTTCTTCAAAGGGTTCTCCTATGGGGACAGCCTAATAACCTTTTAAGGGTCTAGATAGCATTTTTTTTCAAATAGTGCTTAGGAGGCCTATGAATACTTCTAGACCACCACTGTTGAGAAATGCAACTTTTTAACTTAATGTGGATGAAACAGTGCGATGAAGTTGCCCTGAGAAATTCTGTGCTAATTATTCCACTTGGCAGAAATGCAGTTTACCCAAACCCTTCCAAAAACAATGCATTGTCTCTAAGGTCCATTCAGCACCACTCTGGATAAGTGAGTTAAAACAATTCTGTTTTATCAATGACATTTATCACATTTTTGTCATTCTCGTGGCAAATGTCAATCAGTCACTGATATTTTAAACCACTAAATCTAATGTAAAATGTTCGTATTTTGGGGGGGTATGTTTAACCAGATATAAATGAATTTATGTTTTGTTCAAAGGATGGACTTGAGAGAGCTACTGTATATTTATAACATTTAAATATTTCGGTATTTGAATATTCATTGACATGTGCGAATCAAAGACCAATGGGGGATAGAATTAAACAAAAACACATTCGCCTCAAATAACTTTGGGTAAAAAATAGGGCGTCTCAAGGTTATGAAAATTGCAAGTCATGTTTCTTTCTTTCAACCGCTTCTGAGAGGGTAAGCTACTCAGAAAATGTTAAGAAGGTAGAAAGTAAGACGAGTTCTGATGTGTTTACCAGATATTCTGAGTGGGTTTCTCCCGAGAATCCCAGTCCAGAACAATACTATATAAGCCATTTCGAATGCATTTTCTCCCTCCCGCCGCCTACTCAAACCTAAACTTCTTCATGCTGAATAGAACTGTTTGCTTTTTAAATGGTAACATTTTCATAATATACCTACTTTTCTTCTCCAATAGGCCTACATGACTTGTAAATTGACGTGTCCATAAATAGACTTAGGTCATTTCAAAATCTGGAATAGGCCTAGACCTCTGAAATCCTACAATTATTATGAAAATGCCTAGCCCTACTTGAAGGCTCCCGTTTCATTCTAGGCGTGATTTATTAGTTTCTTACCGTGCACAGCTCCGTCGTCGCCCATGGCATTCACTTTCTTATTGCCCAGAACCTGGACATGTTTGCCGCTGGTCCGGCTGTAGAGCTGGTAGGTCCGAATCAACCGGCGGCTCATCCGGTCAGACAACCGGCACTGCTCGTTCACATGGTGCTTGAAATTAGGAGGTGGGGAGTGGGACTGCACTGTGCTCTATCAAACAAGAAAAACACATACAAAAAAATGCATGAATAAAAGCATTGAAGTATAAAAATAAAAGCATCAATGAGAGCATAGCCTAACTGATAATTAATGCTAATTGATGTTCAGTCTAAATGAATGAGAAGCAGATCCAGATATTTCCCAACTAAAATATGTATTTATTTCAAAGGGAATTGCGGGCACATGGCTTTTAGAAGAGAAAAAGTGCACTTGCACGGTGAGTGTTTGGGGAGATGCACGCAGCGATTCCGCTGTCCTCACTCGAGATGACATGCCTATGATAGGTTGTTTTACCACGAATGATCTTTCACCCCCATCTCCCTTAGCTATATCCCTTAACGATTATTTTTCAATTCAGCCATACGCCATCCCCATATGTTTTAACAATTACCTTTTAGGCTCGCGTTTACGTCTTTTCAAGATGTTTGACATGTTGCCAACTGCTTAGGGCTCGTAATAAAATGTTTTCATTGTTATTACACATTTACTGCAGATATGCAAACGAATTGGATTAATATCAATAAGAATAAAAACGCTTGTAAATGGCTATAATTAGTTGCATTGATGGACTGAAATATTTTAAAGGGGCTATGAAATGTTATTGTATGCCGATTGCTCTGCAAACTTCGTAAAAATGCATGCAAGTTCGTACCTGTGTGTAAAAACACAGCGCTAAGAACTGAAGTAACCTGAAACATAAAAAAGAAAAAATAATAATATTTATGTTTCATATACATTTCCAAGTATGTCAAGTAACTGTATAGGCCTATATAGCCAATTCCTTAAATCTTAACAGTTCCGTAGTATAATAACTCACAGGTAGCCTAATCTCGATGTTCTAAGCCTCATATTGAAATAAGTCAAATATCCCTTCATGAATTCCACTATTCCAATTCCACATGAGTTCTCTGGGAAATAACAGTCCTTCCCAGCGGGAATTTCAGCTTGGATTTGATCTCCCTTCTGTTACAGTTTATAAATTGATAGCCCGACGATGGAGATCCAGAAACAGCTGAAGGTTCGGTCCACGGTTCCAGGTAGGATTCACATTCACTCATTGACAATATTCACAATCAAACGTTCCGGGACGATTTAAAGACGTTCAGAGGGCCCTCCAGAATTAAAAGTCCCAGGGATAGAGATCGCACTGTGATCAAGCGACCACTGTTATTCCATAAATCGGTCAATTCCCTCTCGTGTCAATCATCCCTCCTCTGCAGAATTCAAGGTCTTCTTTGATGTTGCTTAGTAGAGATAATGTATATCCCGGTTGCTTTCGTGGAATTGTAATACATCCATATGCACTGGTGGGATGGAATTATTACGCGCATGGAGATTAGCCTATTTGTATGCATATTTTACGCGCGACAGTGAGGAGATGCATGTCCATTCAATATTTTTTTTTTTTTGAATCTTGCATAGATATGAATTAAAAAGGGTAGCAACATGTATAGTTCTATGTATTTGTAGCCATTGGTGATGTTTGCCTCTCAAAGAAACGCTGTTAGATGGTCGGTATAGCGGGGCTCCAATGTCAACCTCCCACACGTGTGTTTCTTGTGGTCCCGTTTACTTCATAATACAGCGGCTCCTGCCCTCATCATTTAAATACTTTCACTCGCGAGAAAGGCAATATCCTTGCAGAGAGCAGGCGGAGCCTTTGGTGGGAGATAGTAACAGGCTGAGGAGGACTGAAAGTGGCATGTATTCATTGACACCTGACATGTTGAGGTATTTCAGAAATATGAGGCACATTAATTGACTAGGCTTTGTGCCTTATTAGGCTACTTCCAGTGTTGGGATTGTTATCGATTTCACAAGTTATCAAACATGAATGTTTCAGCTCAATTCTTGATAGTATAAAACATGAACAATCACGAACAAACCTATTATTTGTTATTTGTCAACTAATCAATCAACTAATTAATTTCCAATAAACCATGAATAAAGTTAAATAAAAATAAAAAAA
>QNTS01004357.1:59973-70726 GCA_003317085.1 Hucho hucho | reverse complement strand
TATGGAGCCTATACTGTATGGAGCCTGTACTGTATGGAGCGTGTACTGTATGTAGCCTGTACGGTATGGAGCCTGTACTTTATGGAGCCTATACAGTATGTAGCCTGTACTGTATGGAGCCTGTACTGTATGGAGCCTATACAGTATGTAGCCTGTACGGTATGGAGCCTGTACTGTATGGAGCCTGTACTGTATGGAGCCTATACAGTATGTAGCCTGTACTGTATGGAGCCTGTACTGTATTTAGCATGTACTGTATGGAGCCTATACAGTATGTAGCCTGTACTGTATGGAGCCTGTACTGTATGGCGCCTTTACAGTATGTAGCCTGTACGGTATGGAGCCTGTACTGTATGGAGCCGATACTGTATGGAGCCTATACAGTGTGTAGCCTGTACTGTATGGAGCCTGTACTGTATGGAGCCTATACAGTATGGAGCCTATACAGTATGTAGCCTGTACGGTATGGAACCTGTACAGTATGTTGCCTGTACTGTATGGAGCCTGTACGGTATGGAGCCTGTACGGTATGGAGCCTGTACTGTATGGAGCCTGTACTTCCTATACACACACATTCCTATACACACACATCCTATACACACATTTCAACACACACTCCGACTGATTGATACACACACATACAAACCTCAGAGGACAATAGGGGATCCCTCTCTCTGTTTGATGGATGTGGTACGTCTGAGAAGGGAATCCCTCTCTCTGTTTGATGGATGGATGTGGTAGGTCTGAGAAGGGAATCCCTCTCTCTGTTTGATGGATGGATGTGGAAGGTCTGAGAAGGGAATCCCTCTCTCTGTTTGATGGATGGATGTGGTGTGTCTGATAAGAGAATCCCTCTCTCTGTTTGATGGATGGATGTGGTGTGTCTGAGAAGAGAATCCCTCTCTCTGTTTGATGGATGGACGTGGTGTGTCTGAGAAGGGAATCCCTCTCTCTGTTTGATGGATGGATGTGGTAGGTCTGAGAAGTCCCTCTCTCTGTTTGATGGATGGATGTGGTAGGTCTGAGAAGGGAATCGCTCTCTCTGTTTGATGGATGTAGCTTCCTCTCTGAATTCCATGACGAATTCACCGCTAGTCAGATCAGCAGGCCTGGACCCTATAGCCTATATAAACTGCTTACTGGACCAACCCTTATTCATCACACTCTCTTTCTTTCTCTCTCATCTTCCCTCTTTTATTCCTCTCTCTCTCTCTCTCTCTCTCTCTCTCTCTCTCTCTCTCTCCTTCTCTTCTCCTCTCTCCCTCTTTCCCTCTCCTGTCATTCCTTCTCTCCATCTCACTTTCTCTCCCTCTGTATCCCATTGTTATTCCTCCATTCATTCACTAGACGTCACCTCCCTCTCCATGGCGCTGTCAGACCACAGCGGCCTTAATTGCTGCGACGACCTCTTTAGACCTGCAGAGACCACGATTGGTCGTTAGAATGAGCTCTTTAACCCTCTGCACCCTGGAATGGCTTTCCCTTCCCTCCACCACTTAACGTACATTTATAGAACCACTAGATAGGCTGATGTCATAGATAGTCACTGAGTGGACAAAACATTAGGAACACCTGCCACTTCTGTGTCATAGACTGACCAGATGAAAGCTACGATCCCTCATTGAGGGATTATTAAATCCACTTCAAATAGGGTAGATGAAGGGTAGGAGACAGGTTAAAGAAGGATTTTTAAGCCTTGAGACAATTGAGACATGGATTGTGTGTACGTTTGCCATTCAGAGGGATAACGGGGAAGACAAAATATTTAAGTGCCTTTGAACGGGGTATGGTTGTAGGTGCCAGTCGCACTGGTTTGAGAACTACAATGCTGTTGGGTTTGTCATGCTCAACAGTTTGGTCCACAACCCGAAGAACATCCAGCCAACTTGACACAACTGTGAGAAGCATTGGAGTCAACATGGGCCAGCATCCCTGTGGAACGCTTTCGACACCTTGTAGAGTCCATGCCCCGACGTAATCGAGGCTGTTCTGAGGACAAAAGGGGGCATCGCAATACTAGGAAGGTGTTCCTAATGTTTTGTACACTCAGTGTATTGTCTGTGACTCAACACTCTATCCTTCAATCTCTTTCTACATAACTTATTCTGGTCCATTCTCTCTTAAATGTTAAATGAGCTATATCCAGTCCCCCCAGGATTCTCTCTCTCTCTCTCTCTCTCTCTCTGTCGCTCTCGCTGAATTTAATTTCAATTTAAATGACTTTATTGGCCTGAGAAATGTATTGTATGTTTTAAATTGCCAAAGCAAGTGAAGTAGATAATAAACAAAAGTGAAATAAACAATGAAAAAAACAAACAGTAAACATTACACTCACAAAAGTTCCAAAATAACAAAGACATTTTCAAATGTCATTATGTCTATATGCAAATAGTCAAAAGGGAACATAAATGAACATAAATATATGTTGTATTTACAATGGTGTTTGTTCTTCACTGGTTGCCATGTTCTTGTGACAACAGGTCACACATCTTACTGATGTGATGGCACACTGTTGTATTTCACCCAATAGGTATGGGAGTTTATCACAATCGGGTTTGTTTTCAAATTCTTTGTGGATCTGTGTAATCTGAGGGAAATATGTGTCTCTAATATGGTCATACATTTGGCAGGAGGTTAGGAAGTGCAGCTCAGTTTCCACCTCATTTTGTGGGCAGTGTGCACATAGCCGGTCTACTCTTGAGAGCCAGGCCTGCCTACAGCGATCTTTCTCAAAAGGCTATGCTCACTGAGTCTGTACATAGTCAAAGCTTTCCTTAATTTTGGATCAGTCACAGATGTCAGGTATTCTGCCACTGTGTACTCTCTGTTTAGGGCCAAATAGCATTCTAGTTTTAAATTCTTTCCAATGTGTCAAGTAATTACATTTTTGTATTTCTCATGATTTCTTAAATGTCCAATACAATACAACAAAATGTGTCTTCTGTCTTTCCCAGATACACACATCACCTCCATCGGAGGGTCTTATCCTTGTCTTCTCTTCTCATTTTGAGAAGGAGTGGAGGAAATATGATCCAAGGAATCCAGGAGATACAATTGAGATTCACCCCTAGTCTGGTTTTAGACTCTAGCTTTACAAACCCCCCCCCCCCCCCAGGTGGCCAGAACACAGCATGATCGAGAGTGTTGTTTTTATGTTGATACAATGTCCAACATGGTGTCCTGTCCTCCTGTTTCCATCTTCCCTGTTCGAGACGACATCGATGAAGATAAGACGATTGAATTCAAAACAACGTCGTTGTCGTCGTCGTTGTTGTTGTTGTTGTTGTTGTTGTTTCTTCACATGTTGTCTTAATGGTAAACTCTCTGTCAATAAACCGTTCCGTCTAAGAGAAGGCATTCAGAGGTCTGAGGTCATTCACTAAATGCCTCCTCCACTCCACAAAGCATAAAGCTTTTTGTGTGTGTGTGTGTGTGTGTGTGTGTGTGTGTGTGTGTGTGTGTGTGTGTGTGTGTGTGTGTGTCAATCCGCAGGCCCGTACACAACAAGCCAAGGCCAGATCTGTGGACTAATGGATATCCTCTCTTGTCCATTTCTAGTATTTTAGAATGAAGTTAGACACTCTGAGACCTTGTCACCCTGTGTGTGTCTTTGTGTGTGCGTGAATGCGCGGGTTTGTGTGTGTGTGTGTGTGAATTGAATTGAATTGAATTAAATTAAATTGAATGTGAACGGCCATTGACAGAGAGCAGGTCCTTGTTGAATGGCTGAAGCACTGATAAGAGGTCGTCAACAGAGGTCATTACCCTCTTGCCACCCTCCTATTCTCTCCGCCCTCCACTTCCAGTCACTCCATCCTGTCTGTCACACAGCCTCTAATCTCTGGTGGACAGACTCTGTAAACATAAGTGGTACCATTGATCTGTGTTGATATTAGGGGCCCCGATAGCTAACGACCAGCAGTAGATCCGGTGGGTTTTTCGTCACTGGTTATTTAGACAAATTACGATTCTGCTTGTGTTTAGTATCTAACTCCTCCTTCTAGCATCTCTTCATATCTTCCTCCTAACATGTATTTCCACAGCCTCTTAAAGGTGCTAATCCAGACAGGGACGGGTGTTACATCCAGTAGACAAAGAGCCAGCCAGCAGCCAGATGTCAGTCAGAGCCCTGGACCATCCAGACCAGAGTAATTCCACACCTTTAGCATGCAGACGACAAGCCTTCCTCTTCTGACGGCATGGCAGACCCTCGATAATCCACCTGTTCACTCCGCTGACATTCAAGTCCTAAACTGGTGGACAAAGACTGGACATTTGTTATGTTGTTTGTTATGCGTTGGACACTCATCAGGTGTACACACTTAATCCCTCTGGTGTGTGTGTGTGTGTGTGTGTATGGCTTTCTTTCTTAAGGGCTGTGGTGGGGGTAACCCGTGGCTCTGGGTGGCCTTGAGAACCCCCGTCACTCAGGTTCAGGTATAAAAGACAGGGCCAGAGACAGAGAGACACACAGACACAATCTCGGACACACAGACGGACAACAGTGCCGACACCTAAGAGGACGACTCCTCGGAAGAGAAAAGTGATAGACTGGTTGGAGGAAAGAAGAGAGAGAAGAGAGAAGAGTGAGAGACGAGAGAGAAGAGAGAGAGAAGAGAGAGAGAGAAGCTTTGGCAACAGGTTGGTGACATCAGATTTATATTCTTTAGATTTGAGAATTATTATAAACAGAATACTGAATTCTAAAGTTTATATTTCCAATTATCTAGTAATTATTTATGTTGTAATGATAATTCAAATGATATAATTATATAGTTCTTTAAAACTATCTGCCGTTAATTAATATGATCGTTTGACTAAATTCTCATTATTTCACAAAATCACATCTAGTCCTCTGCTGCCATGGGGTTTTATAACTGATTGGGCAAATGTTTAACATTCTTTACTTGTTCGCATAAAAAAGTGAGAAAAGTGGTGTTAGCTCATAGTCAGTCCGTCCGTCAGTCAGTCAGTCAGTCCGTCCGTCAATCAGTCCGTCAGTAACACCTGAGTCATGAGCTTTACAAAGTGTCATTGAGTCGTGAGTTAAAAAATTTGTCACATTTTTTGTCACCCTCTTCTGCCATCCTTCAATTTATGACGACGTTCAGAAGTACGGCAGTAAACTCCGCCTAGGCTGCTTACTTACGACTGTATGCGGCTCCATGTGTCCCTGTAGGGGAACCCTCTGAGAATTTGTTTTCCAGATATAAACATTTCAGATAGAACTGTTTCTGGTTCCAAAATAGCATCCTTTAACAGGTTCTATTTGGAACCCAGCTTCTTTTGAACCCAGGTGGGTTCCATGGGTCCATCTGACCTGGAAATTGGTATATTTTGACCCGTTTTCAGGGAAAACAAATGATGCTACATAGCACTCTTTTTATTTTCTGAGAGTGTAGTTTAGCCGTATCATGCTGTGAGTGTCTGTATAACTGTGTTCTGTGTGTGTGCAAGGTGAAGATGCTGTGTCCTGCGTGGTTATTGGCTGTGGCCGTGGTGGGCGTGGTCAGAGGGGTGAAAGGTCAGTGCTGGGAGAACCCTCGCTGTCATGACCTCAGCTCTGAAAACAACATCCTGGTGAGCTAGAAACATTGCAAAGAAAGAGCAGAATATTTTCCAAATGTTGTAAGCTCAAGTATGTAAGAGAGCAGTTACACACCTAACCTCTCCTCTCCTCTCCTCTCCTCTCCGCTCTCTCTTCTCTCCCTCCTCTCTCTCTCATCTCCGCTCCTCTCTCTCTCCCTCCTCTCTCCTCTCCGCTCCTCTCTCTCTCCTCTCCTCTCACATCTCTCATCTCTGCTTCCCTCTCATCTCTCCTCTCCTCTCCTCTCCTCTCCTCTCCCCTCCCCTCCCCTCCCCTCCCCTCCCCATCGCCTTCCTCCTCTCTCTCCTCTCTCTTCCTCCCTCTCTCTCTCTCCTCCTCCCAGGAGTGTATCCAGCTCTGTCGTTCTGACCTCAACGCCAAATCTCCCATCTTCCCTGGCAAGGTGCATCTCCAACCCCCGTCCCCCTCTGACTCTGACTCTCCTCCCCCCTTCTTACCTCTGTCCCTCCTCTCCCCATCCTCCCCCCTGTACCCCTCGGAGCAGCAGAACAGTGTGTCCCCACAGGCTAAGCGTTCATACTCCATGGAACACTTCCGCTGGGGAAAGCCTGTGGGCCGTAAGCGCCGGCCGGTGAAGGTCTACACCAACAGTGTGGAGGAGGACTCCTCCGAGGCCTTCCCCAGCGAGATGAGACGAGAGCTGGGCACCGACGACGCCATGTACCCCTCCCTGGAGACTGGGACTGCGGAGGGGGACGAGGCAGAGGGCCTGGGGGGGGTGTTTAGTCTTCAGGAGAAGAAAGACGGCTCGTATAAGATGAACCACTTCCGCTGGAGCGGACCGCCCGCCAGTAAGCGCTATGGAGGGTTCATGAAAAGCTGGAACGAACGCAGTCAGAAACCACTGCTTACACTGTTCAAAAACGTCATCATCAAAGATGGACAGCAGAAGAGAGAGCAGTGAGGGTGGGAGGAAAAGGGAGGGAGGAAGGTGGAAGAAAAGATGGCATGGGGGAGAGGAAATACTATTTCCAGGGTTGAGGGAGGAAGAGAAAGTCACTGTAGGACTTAGAGCAAGTAAGCCCTTGTTTGATTTGCCATTAGGAGACAGACATGTTTGTGATTGGCTAAAAGCACTGTCCTCTGACGTAGCGATGATGTTAGCTAATACTGTAATTATGTCTCCAATAAATTCTAACTGTGTACATAACCATGTCATTGAGTGATGATTACATTATTTATTGGATGTAATATTTTGTAAATTATAAATTAAATATTCCAACCAGGGAATCATTTTCCAATCGTTCCGTTACGAACAGAACCCCTATTCTTTTCGCTACGTTCCAGTGTTCCGACAAGAAAAGAAAGTTCTGAACCGGTTCCAAACAAAAACAAAGTAACGATTCATTTAGTTCCTTTTCGAACACAAGAAATCAACACAGTTTTACAAAATAGCTCATAAATTTACACTTCCCATTAGCACGGATAGAGAAGCTTGCTAAGGAACGCGTTCGATTGGTCAGATAACTGCAGGTATGAGATGTGACTGAACTTCCACAGGTGGGGAAAGAGTGAGAGAGAGGGGGGACTGGAATGTGTTTACGATATTACTAGCATTAAAACGTATTATATACTAGACATTAGGAATATTTTTGGAACAAAACGTAACATTATGAAGGGAGCATTGGGCCAGTAACCAAAACGTCGCTGGTTCGAATCCCTGAGCGGACTACGTAAAAAAAAAAAATCTGTCGACGTGCTCTTGAGCAAGGCATTTAACCCTAATTTCTCTGGATAGGAGAGTCTACTAAATAGGAACAAAAAAAATGATCAATAATAGTTTTTTTTTCTTCTTCAAGATTTGACAAAAACAGTTCTGTTTCCATTCCTCCAAAAAAATGCTGTTCTTTTTCAGTTCTGTTCCCTGAACTGGTTCCAACCCCTGATTCAAAGATAAAAACATTTTTATTGCAAGCAACAACAGTCCAGTAGTTTATATTTGCTGACACAATACCCTGAATCTCATGTAAACACAGTACAAACACACACAAACAGGTCTGTTAAAATTCTATATTTTATTTGTATATTCATTATTCTATGTACAGCTGTGACAGAAAGAAACAATTAGACATAACAGCACAGAGTCAGGGAAGAGTAAGACAACACACACACACACACACACACACACACACACACAAAGACCATACTCTAACAGACAGGTGTACAAACCAATGCCGACATGCGACTGGTAGGGACATACACAGAGGTCCAATAACAGAGTACGTTTCAATGCATGATAATACCAAGGAACAAAGCACTGAATCACACACCATCAACAATATTCATCAACTACAACAAATCAATGATTGTGTTAGGATTTGTCATGAATATCGTGACTAGATTGATTTCAGTATAACAACTACAACAGATGAACTGAAAGAGACACTTTGCCTTTCACACACACACACACACACACACACACACACACACACACACACACGCGCTAAGAACAAAACATCAGAGCGTCAGTATCAGATCTCAAACAAGACATCAACAGCATCACTCTGTATGTCTTGTTTGACAGGATTCTGCTTTCAGAGTTTGATTAAATATTGACATTCAGAATATAACTGGAAACAGAGATTACACTGACACAGTGAGTAGAGTAGAGTAGAGTAGAGTAGAGTAGAGTAGAGTAGAACATGAATATAGTAGAGTAGAAAAGAGAAGAATATAGTAGAGTAGAATATAAAAGAGTAGAATAGAGTAGAGTAGAATAGAGTAAAATATAAATATAGTAGAGTAGAAAAGAGTTGAATAGAGTAGGATATAGTAGAGTAGAATAAAGTAGAATATAAAAGAGTAGAATAGAGTAGAGTAGAATAGAGTAGAATATGAATATAGCAGAGTAGAAAATAGTAGAATATATGAGAGTAGAGAAAAGTAGAATAGAATAGAGTAGAATAGAGTAGAGTAGAATAGAGTAGAGTGGAATATAATGAGTAGAATAGAGTACAATAGATTAAAGTAGAATAGAGTAGAATGTAATAGAGTAGAATAGAGTAGAATTAGAGCAGAGTAGAGTAAAGTATAATTTAATACAGTAGAATAGAGTAGAATAGAGTAGAGAATAACAGAGTAGAATAGAGCGGAACAGAGTAGAGTAGAATAGAGTAAAGTAGAATAGAGTAGAATAGAGTAGAGAAGAATGTAATAGAGTAGAATAGAGTAGAAAATAATAGTGTAAAATAAAGTAGAGTAAAACATAAAAGAGTAGAGTACAGTAGAATAGAATAGAGTAGAATATAGTAGAACAGAGCAGATCAAAGTAGTGTAAAGTAAGAATATAATAGAGTAGAGTAGAATAGAGTAAAATAGAGTAGAGTAGAATACTGTATAGAAGAATGTAATAGAGTATAATAGAGTAGAAAAGATTAGAGAATAATGTAATAGAGTAGAATGGAGTAGAATAGACTACAGTAGAATAGAGTAGAGTAGAATAGAGAAGAATAGAGTAGAATATATAAAAGAGTAGAATAGAGTAGAGTAGAATATAATAGAGTAGAATAGAGTAGAGTCGTTTAGAGAATATAGTAGAACAGAGTAGAGTAAAGTAGAATAGAGTAGAGGAGAGTAGATCAAAGTAGTGTAGAGTAGAGTAGAGTAGAGTAAAATATAGTAAAGTAGAATATAATAGAGTAGAATAGAGTAGAGTAGAATAGAATAAAATAGAGTAGAGTAGAATAGGGTAGAGAAGAATGTAATAGAGAAGAATATAGTAGAATAGAGTATAGTATAATATAATAGGGTAGAAAAGAGTAGAGTAGAATAGAATAGAGTAGAATAGATTAGAGAATAATGTAATAGAGTAGAATAGAGTAGAATGGAGTACAGTAGAATAGAGTAGAGTAGAATAGAGTAGAAATAAGTGGAATAGAGTAGAGTAGAATATAATAGAGTAAAATAGAGTAGAGTAGAACAGAGTAAAGTATAATAGAATAGAGTAGAGTAGAGTAGAATAGAATATAGTAGAGTAAAGTAGAATAGAGTAGAGGAGATCAAAGTAGTGTAGAGCAGAATAGAGTAGAATAGAGTAAAGTATAATAGAATAGAGTAGAGTAGAGTAGAGTAGAGTAGAGTAGAGTAGAGTAGAATAGAATAGAATAGAATAGAATAGAATAGAATAGAATAGAGTAGAGTAGAGTAGAATAGATACGGACACTGTTGTTTGATTGATATTAGTACACAGTGGTAGTTCAGGGGGGAAGCTAACGTTCCATAGTTCCGTAGTTCCGTAGTTCATACAAAAGACTGACTTAAAGCTGTGTAAATTTAAACAATATAAATTCTTAGTAACCTATGTTATCTGGCTGACAGTGTGGTCCTGCTTTGTGGTACACTCAGTACATGGATGCATCACAGTGTCAAACACCCAATAACATTCACTTTAGTCACTGGTTCACATTCAGTAGCAACTTACGTGCAGGTACAACATATGTACGCACACACATACACATACAGACGTGTTGTATAATCTTATGATGTCACATTATTGCTGAACTATATAGAGTTATTGCAGTATTCAAACACACAACACTGAAATACATGCAATGATGGTTGTGGTATTCCATTGGTATTTCAATGGAGGGGATTCTACAGATTGTCCCCACTAGAAAGAGACAGTAGGGATTCTACAGATTGTCCCCACTAGAGAGAGACAGCAGGGATTCTGTAGATTGTCCCCAATAGAAAGAGACAGCAGGGATCTGTAGATTGTCCCCACTAGAGAGAGACAGTAGGGATTCTGTAGATTGTCCCCAATAGAGAGAGACAGCAGGGATTCTGTAGATTGTCCCCAATAGAAAGAGACAGCAGGGATTCTGTAGATTGTCCCCACTAGAGAGAGACAGCAGGGATTCTGTAGATTGTCCCCAATAGAAAGAGACAGCAGGGATTCTGTAGATTGTCCCCATTAGAAAGAGACAGCAGGGATTCTGTAGATTGTCCCCATTAGAAAGAGACAGCAGGGATTCTGTAGATTGTCCCCAATAGAAAGAGACAGTAGGGATTCTGTAGATTGTCGCCAATAGAAAGAGACAGCAGGGGTTCTGTAGATTGTCCCCACTTGAAAGAGACAGCAGGGATTCTGTAGATTGTCCCCACTAGAAAGAGACAGCAGGGATTCTGTAGATTGTCCCCACTAGA
>QNTS01004355.1:61049-76137 GCA_003317085.1 Hucho hucho | reverse complement strand
TGACCAAATACTTATTTTCCACCATAATTTGCAAATAAATAAATAAATAATCCTACAATGTGATTTTCTGGATTTCTTTTTCTTATTTCATCTCATAGTTGAAGTGTACCTATGATGAAAATTACAGGCCTCTCTCATGTTTTTAAGTTGGAGAACTTGCACAATTGGTGGCTGACTAAATACTTTTTTGCCCCACTGTACACATATGAGATGAGTTATGTAAAATATGTAAACATTATTAAAGTGGCATTATTTAAAGTGACTAGTGATTCAGATCCACATACAGATTTGAGTCTCTATGTAGGCAGCAGCCTCTCAATGTTAGTGATGGCTGTTTAACAGTCTGATGGCCTTGAGATAGAAGCTGTTATTCAGTCTCTCAGACCCAGCTTTGATGCACCTGTACTGACCTCGCCTTCTGGATGGTAGCGGGGTGAACAGGCAGTGGCTCGGGTGGTTGATGTCCTTGATTATCTTTTTGGCCTTCCTGTGAGATTGGGTGCTGTAGGTGTCCTGGAGGGCAGGTAGTTTGCCCCCGATGATGCGTTGGGCAGACCGTTCTCACAGACCGTTGTGGGCGGAGCAGTTGCCGTACCAGGCGGTGATACAGCCCGACAAGATGCTCTCAATTGTGCATCTGTGAAAGTTTGTGAGGGTTTTAGGTGACAAGCCACATTTCTTCAGCCTCCTGAGGTTGAAGAGGCTCTGTTAGGCCTTCGTCACCACACTGTCTGTGTGGGTGTACTATTTCAGTTTGTCCGGGATGTGTACGCCGAGGAACTTAAAACTTATTGGATTTCTTGCTAGCGAGCATCCCCTGTACCAGATCATTTTGGAGCCAGCTACGGAATCCAGAACCTCAGAAGTGATGGATCGAATACAGAGACCGCTGTCCCTTTTTTGATATCCATGTTTTTCATGTTTTCTGTTTAAAAAGTAAAAATCCCAGTGTTGATGTCAGCCAATATAAAACATGACCAGTGGTGGGCCGGGGGGAACCGCAGGATGCTCCCACTGGATTACCTGTCACACCAATCAGAACGCAGGGAGTCAGGAGAACCCTGGACTGCAAATAACAGGGGATTATGGGGAGGAGGAGAAAGAATGGAGAGATACACTGTAGGTGACTAGAGAGGAGAGGAAAGAGGGAGATGAGAGAGAGGAGAAAGATTGGACAAGGAAAGAGAAGTATAGGGGTATAGGAGAACACTGTGACAAAATCGAGAGAGGAGAGAGACTGCAGAGAGAGAGAGAGAAGAGAGAGGAGAGAGACAAAGAGAGTAGAGGAGAGAGACAGAAGAGAGACAGAATAGAGAGAGTAGAGGAGAGAGAGAGAGAGAGAGAGAGAGAGAGAGAGAGAGAGAGAGAGAGAGAGAGAGAGAGAGAGAGAGAGAGAGAGAGAGAGAGAGAGAAAGAGAAGAGAAGAGTCCTGTACTCTCAGCAGCACTCACTGGCCACTCACAGTTTGACTCATATAAAGCTGCAATCAACAGAGAGAGGCACAAACACTTACACACTTACAGACACACACACACACTGGAACTGTAGCGTAAAAGGCCAAGGACCTGTGCTGGAGTTGTCTAACAGAGAGACAGAGAAGGAGAGGGGCTTCTACAGTTTTGTTGTTTTTCCCAGGAGGTAGGAGGACAGCTCATGACTGGTGAATCATGATACATTACTATGCAGAAGTAGTCATTAACAGTCAATGGGATGGTAAATGTGTCTGGTCCAAGCCGTAGTGAGTCAACACTGAGGCAGACAATACATGGTTATCATCAGTAACCTGGTGTTTAGTCTTACCCTGGCTGAGTTAGAGACAATACATGGTTATCATCAGTAACCTGGTGTTTAGTCTTACCCTGGCTGAGTTAGAGACAATACATGGTTATCATCAGTAACCTGGTGTTTAGTCTTACCCTGGCTGAGACAAACCACACACACACAAACAGGGCACCCGACAGAGATGGAGAGCAGTAATTTCAGCACAGCCCACACACACTCAGAGCCCCTTTCCATCTCACTGCGCTCCATCTCCTCTCTGTCACACACACACACATGCAAACACACACACACACACACACAGCACACACAAACACACACACACCTTCTCTCTCTGGACCTGACATGATAAATTATATCAGGATGTGCAGAAAGCAGTTTACTGACCTTAACTACCCATACTGAGATCTCTAACTCAGACCCTACACAACACCACCCTCTCCTCTCCTCTAGTGCTTCCTTTCCTTATCTCTTTCTATCCATTTCTATCTTTTCTCACACCAGAGCTCACACAGTACCTACTATCACTGTGACGCTGCTGTAGAATGTGGAGTGTTTGTACTTGGCACAGATGACTGGGCCTTAGCTTATGTTCCTAAGCAGGGAGGAGAAAGGATTATGTGTATAAAGCATGTCATTCTATTTTACAATCCTCCGTGGGAGTCCCTCTATCGCTGTCAGGAGGAGTTCAGAAATGGTATAAAAGCTCAGTGTTCAAGGGAATATAGTTGGCTTAGTTACACCTTTCACATGTTTCAAGTTACACCTTCCATATGTTTCAAAGTTACACCTTTCATATGTTTCAAAGTTACACCTTTCATATGTTTCAAAGTTACACCTTTCATATGTTTCAAAGTTACACCTTTCATATGTTTCAAAGTTACACCTTTCATATGTTTCAAAGTTACACCTTTCATATGTTTCAAAGTTACACCTTCCATATGTTTGGAAGTTACACCTTTCATATGTTTCAAAGTTACACCTTTCATATGTTTCAAAGTTACACCTTTCATATGTTTCAAAGTTAAACCTTTCATATGTTTCAAAGTTACACCTTTTATATGTTTCAAAGTTACACCTTTTATATGTTTCAAAGTTAAACCTTCCATATGTTTGGAAGTTACACCTTCCATATGTTTGGAAGTTACACCTTTCATATGTTTCAAAGTTACACCTTTCATATGTTTCAAAGTTACACCTTTCATATGTTTCAAAGTTAAACCTTTCATATGTTTCAAAGTTAAACCTTTCATATGTTTCAAAGTTACACCTTTTATATGTTTCAAAGTTACACCTTTTATATGTTTCAAAGTTACACCTTTTATATGTTTCAAAGTTACACCTTCCATATGTTTCAAAGTTACACCTTTCATATGTTTCAAAGTTACACCTTTCATATGTTTCAAAGTTACACCTTCCATATGTTTCAAAGTTACACCTTTTATATGTTTCAAAGTTACATCTTTCATTTGTTTCAAAGTTAAACCTTCCATATGTTTGGAAGTTACACCTTTGATATGTTTGTGTGTAGTGGAGTCTTTCAATATGTCTGTGTGGCCAGACCCTCTGGTGGTGTGCGTGTGTTTGGGCTCCAGCAGTGGCTGAGCAGCCTCTAATTGAGTGTGATCTCTCCAGCCTGGATGTGTGTGCTGACATTCAAAGAAAGTGAGGGCCCTGCAGAGGATGACAGTTGATCAGTCTTCCAGCCTGGCTTTCTAATTACCCACTAGCACTAGAGAGAAAGAGAAAGAGAAATAGAGAGAGAGAGAGAATATCAGGTCAATGTGACCTAGCCGTTGATGTGTCATAGTTCAGTGTCATACTGTTATGTAGCAGTCATGCACACAGCACTGTGCTAACACACTCTAGATGCCCTGGGATGTTGAGTGACTTGATTGTTTTTTCACTTTATTTGGCCCAGAGGTCAGCACTCTGGTCTGGATGAGTGGATTGTAAAACATTGGCTCCTCCATTAACAATGCTCCTGGCCGTGAAACGTCTCTGTGAACAGATAATATTTTTCCATGCCCAAAGCACAGCACGGTAGAACAGAGTAATGGTTGACACATCGACCTGCTCCATATCCAACAGGAACAAGTGCCTATCATACACAAGGTCCCCTGCTCTCCTTAGAAAAGCCCAAGTGGTGTCTCTCCAGCACACCCCCTACTGGTACAGAAGTCTCTATGCAGCTTGTAAACAGAAAGCTGTCACTCTGGACCCAATGATCACCAGCCTTTGGCCCCCCTCATGCAAAGGGAGGTGTAACACTGCTGCGCGTGACCAGACCAAAAATATATCCACCAGTAACATCTGTAGTTGCTTAACGAGGCTCTGTGGGGGGTTCAACTGATGCTGCGCCCTCAAACAACAATAAAGCCCTGAAAACCTCTTATACATCTCCCTCCTCTCTAATAAACACTGTTTTATAATCAGCATTAGCTGACAATGGAACCGTCGCCCAACCCACTGTCCCTAGAACTGACAACCCCTGCTGCCTCTCCCTCAGCCTACAACCCCTGCTGCCTCTCCCTCAGCCTACAACCCCTGCTGCCTCTCCCTCAGCCTACAACCCCTGCAGCCACTCACTCAGCCTACAACCCCTGCTGCCTCTCCCTCAGCCTACAACCCCTGCAGCCACTCACTCAGCCTACAACCCCTGTTGCCTCTCACTCAGCCTACACAGCAGTGGTTCTATGGCTAAACAGTAGAGCTGGCACGGGAGTGGACACCCCTGCCTAATCCCTCTCCTAACTGGGACTGGCCGGCTCAGCCCACCCCCCCACTTTTACCATAACAGAAGCCCCACAGTACAATAACTTGACCCATGATCTAAACCCCCTACCCAGGCCAAACGCTTCCATGGTCCTCAACAGATAGGCATGAAACACTCCATCAAAACCTTTTTCTTGATCTATAGCAATGAGCTCCAGATCCTGAGCACGCATCCTGATGTCTGTCACATCTCTCAAAATAAACTAGTTGTCCATTATTGTCCACCCAGGCACACAGTACACCTGGTCCCTGTGAACTATTGTGTCCAAACAATCTTTCAGCTGATTTGCCAAACACTTGGACAGTAGTTTATAATCCAAGCAGAGCAACATTACCGGCCTCCAATTCTTCAATAGAGCTAGGTCACCCTTCTTCAGGAGTAATGACAGCACTGCCCGCTGGCAGCTGACTGGTAGTACAGAGTTCTCAATGGACTCCCGAAAGACATCTAAGAGATCCCTTCCCGATACACCGGAGAAACATTTATAAAACTCAGCTGTCAGTCCATCAACCCCCAGTGCACGGCTTGGGGAGAGCCGCTGTTAGTTCCTGAAACGAACGATCACCCTCCAGCCCAGCACTCTGCTAAGGCCCAAGCTTATGCAGCCTCGTGTAGAACCTCCTGAGCACACTGTGGATCAGTGTTGCTGTCACCACAATGGTCTGCGTAGAAGTCCATAGTCATCCTCCTCATCTCTGCTGGATCCTGCGTCAGAGACCCTGAAGGATGCTGCAGATGGAACACCTGTTTCTGCTGAGCTGACTTCCTCTCCAGGATGAAGAAGTACGCACTCGGATCATCCATTTCCGTCAGGGTAGCCAGCCTTGCTCTAATAAACACACCCTTTAGCTGATCCTGTAGAAAAGACTCCAGCTGTGTCCGCTTAGCCTTCAACCCCCTCTCTGACCCTAAATCCTGCTGCCCAATAAGGTTATCCTCAATGCCTCAAATATCCTGCTCCATCCTCTAAATAGTAAACGGAAAAGCCCTTATTTCTTCCTGAACCACTAACACCCGCCCCTTGTCCACTTCTGAGGTAGATACAGTATTACTTAGGATCAAACCCTTTTTTTCAATTTTCGCCTAAAATTACATACCCAAATCTAACTGCCTGTAGCTCAGGACCTGAAGCAAGGATATGCATATCCTTGGTACCATTTGAAAGGAAACACTTTGAAGTTTGTGGAAATTTGAAATGAATGCAGTAGAATATAACACATTAGATCTGGTAAAAGATAATACAAAGAAAAAAGCATGCGTTTTTTGTATTTTTCATATTTTAAATGCAAGAGAAAGGCCATAATGTATTATTCCAGCCCAGGCACAATATAGATTTTGGCCACTAGATGGCAGCAGTGTATGTGCAAAGTTTTAGACTGATTCAATGAACCATTGCATTTCAGTCCAAATTTTTTTATCAAGACTGCCCAAATGTGCCTAATTGGTTTATTAATAACTTTTCAAGTTCATAACTGTGCACTCTCCTCACAATCGCATGGTATTCTTTCACTGTAAAAGCTATTGTTAATTGGACAGTGCAGCTAGATTAACAAGAATTGAAGCTTTCTGCCAATATCAGATATGTCTATGTCCTGGGAAATGTTCTTGTCACTTACAACCTCATGCTAATCGCATTAGCCTACGTTAGCTCAAGCGTCCCAAGGGGGACCCACCAATCCTGTAGAGGTTAAGATCTAGACCTGGTGAGAACAGAACATATACTCCTGTACTTATACTAGACCCATGATTGAGGAAGTACTGCCCCTCCCCCTCCATGCCCCTCCCACTATATAACCCTCCCCCTCCATGCCCGTCCCACTCCATGTCCCTCCCACTATATAACCCTCCCACTCCATGCCCGTCCCACTCCATGCCCCAAACTACCTCATTACTACCATCACCGTGGTTCTCCTGTAACAACACCACATTTAAAAGTTTAGGCCTACTAAACTCATACACTACAGCCCTATTCCTATCTCCTACTAAACTCATACACTACAGTCCTCCTATTCCTGTCTCCTACTAAACTCATACACTACAGTCCTCCTATTCCTGTCTCTTACTAAACTCATACACTACAGTCCTATTCCTGTCTCTTACTAAACTCATACACTACAGCCCTCCTATTCCTGTCTCCTACTAAACTCATACACTACAGCCCTATTCCTATCTCCTACTAAACTCATACACTACAGCCCTATTCCTATCTCCTACTAAACTCATACACTACAGTCCTCCTATTCCTGTCTCCTACTAAACTCACACACTACAGTCCTCCTATTCCTATCTCCTACTAAACTCATACACTACAGCCCTCCTATTCCTGTCTCCTACTAAACTCATACACTACAGTCCTCCTATTCCTGTCTCCTACTAAACTCATACACTACAGTCCTATTCTTGTCTCCTACTAAACTCATACACTACAGCCCTCCTAATCCTGTCTCCTACTAAACTCATACACTACAGCCCTCCTATTCCTGTCTCCTACTAAACTCATACACTACAGCCCTCCTATTCCTGTCGCTTACAAAACTCGTATACTACAGTCCTCCTATTCCTGTCTCTTACTAAACTCATACACTACAGTCCTCCGATTCCTGTCTCTTACTAAACTCATACACTACAGCCCTCCTATTCCTGTCTCTTACTAAACTCATACACTACAGCCCTCCTATTCCTGACTCTTCCCCCATTCAGCCCACTTTAAAGCCTCCATTGAAAGGAAGAAAACCAACAGAGGTACCAGACAATGATAATCAATCCCCTGTGATGCTGATCAGACCCATCAACAGAGGTACCAGACAAGGATAATAAATCCCCTGTGATGCTGATCAGACCCATCAACAGAGGTACCAGACAAGGGAAATAAATCCCCTGTGATGCTGATCAGACCCGTCATGTTATATTGACTTTCATGTTCTACTACTTCCTTTCATTTTGCTGACCCGTCACCTTGCCTTCCTCCTGCAACATGGCCATTCAGACGCCAACATCCCCTCTGACTAACTTTATCCAAACCCACTGATGTCTTAATAACATTGCCTGTCCTGATAAACTTCTCTACAACAGGAAAATAAATCCTACATGTCAATCTTCTTACCAAATGAATATATTTTTTTAAAAGGTCAACCTGCTGTAATGTGAACAGTGAACCTGACTGGGACTCACCTTCAGATGGTACGTCTTCATTGATGGGTATATGTGACAGTTTGTCAATCACCTCCTCCATCCTCATTGAGCAGCTGAACGGGAATCCAGAGCCCCCCCCATATCACCCTGTGTGTCTGTAATTTCACGAGGCACATCATTCTCCGTTGTCTGTGAGACAGGCGAATCAGCCTCGGAAGTCAGTGTTGCCACTGCCAGGAGCTCAGTCACTATCACGCCTGCCCCTGAGCTCAAGACCACGGCAACCTCGGCTACATTACCATTCACAGTACGGGCAACAGAATTTCACAATTTTGATGGCGGAGGCCGAGGCTGCCCCGAAACCCCCGGCCTGCTCTCAGATCTGGTGCCAAACGCGACAGAGGATCCATCAGTGCCCTGCTCGCCCCGCTCCCTGTGTGTGGATGCCTGCCGCTTATCTCCCCACATTCAAAACACTTCAGACTACCTGTAATCGCATAAACCATGGAGGCTTTCCCCTCATTCCTCAACTGATAGGAAATATCTAAAGATGTTGTCAGTGAGTCTAAAAACATGAAAACCTACCTTCTACAAGCGGTAACATGTTTCAACAGTGGGTAATAACTGTCTCGATGGGCTGGCAAATTTCCCTTTATAGTTGTGAGGTCTGGGGTCCGCTCACCAACCAAGAATTCACAAATTTTGCATGCAAAATTCTGCTAAAATATCCTCAGTGTACAATGCAAAACAGCAAATAATGCATGCAGAGCAGAATTAGGCCGATACCCGCTAATTATCAAAATCCAGAAAGGAGCCTTTAAATTCTACAACCACCTAAGAGGAAGCGATTCCCAAACCTTCCACAACAAAGCCATCACCTACAGAACCTGGAGAAGAGTCCCCTAAGAAAGCTGGTTCTGGGGTTCTGTTCACAAACACAGACCCCACAGAGCCCCAGGACAGCAACACAATTAGACCCAACCAAATAATGAGAAAACAAAAAGATATTTACTTGACAGATTGGAAAGAATTAACAAAAAAACAGAGCAAACCGGAATGCTATTAGGCCCTAAACAGAGAGTACACAGTGGCAGAATACCTGACCGCTGTGACTGACCCAAACTTAAGGAAAGCTTTGACTATGTACAGACTCAGTGAGCATAGCATTGCTATTGAGAAAGGCTGCTGTAGGCAGACCTGGATCTCAAGAGAAGACAGGCTAAGTGCACACTGTCCACAAAATGAGGTGGAAATTGAGCTGCACTTCCTAACCTCCTGCCAAATGTATGACCATATTAGAGACACATATTTCCCTCAGATTACACAGACCCACAAAGAATTCAAAAAACAAATCAAATTTTGATAAACTCCCATATCTATTGGGTGAAATATCACAGTGTGCAATCACAGCAGCAAAATTTGTGACCTGTTGCCACGAGAAAAGGGCAATCAGTGAAGAACAAACACCTTTGTAAATACAACCCATATTTATGTTTATTATTTTCCCTTTTGTACTTTAACTATTTACACATAATATGACATTTGAAATGTCTTTCTCATTTTGGATTGTAATGTTTACTGTAACATTTTTTATTGTTTATTATCTATTTATCTTGCTTTGGTAATGTAAACATTTGTTTCCCATGCCAATAAAGCCCTTAAATTGAATTGAAATTGAATTGATAGTGAGAGACAAAGGGAGTGAGAGAGAGTGGGAGTGAGGGACAGAGGGAGTGAGAGCGTGAGTGAGAGAGATAGGGAGTGAGAGAGAGTGGGAGTGAGGGACAGATGGAGTGAGAGAGTGAGTGAGAGAGAAGGAAAGAGAGAGGGAGAGTGATTGAGAGAGAGCTCCCATTGCCTGTAGTGGAGCTCCCCACCCTGTTGTTTGTAGGCTGGGCTGTGTTTTGTGTGTGTGTGTGTGTGTGTGTGTGTGTGTGTGTGTGTGTGTGTGTGTGTGTGTGTGTGTGTGTGTGTGTGTGTGTGTGTGTGTGTGTGTGTGTGTGTGTGTGTGTGTGTGTGTGTGTGTGTGTGTGTGTATGGTTTGCCTGTGTGCATTCCACCTCATGTGTCTGTCTGACTCTCTGTCTAATGGAGTCCCCCTGCTCTGTGTTCCCGTAGGGTGGCTACTTTAGACCTTAGATGTAAGGTAGGTAGCCCTAGGATATTGTCAATCTGTCTCCCTGGTCAGTGGTGCGGTAGCCCTAGGATATGATTTATCTGGCTGGTCAGTGATGCAGTAGCCCTAGGATATTGTCAATCTGTCTCCCTGGTCAGTGATGCAGTAGCCCTAGGATATTGTCAATCTGTCTCCCTGGTCAGTGATGCGGTAGCCCTAGGATATGATCAATCTGGCTCCCTGGTAAATATATTTATTAACTAAAGTAAACTAAAAACAATTAACAATGGTGTGTGTGGTCAGTAATCAATAGTGTAAGTGAGTGGTTGCATGCATAGATGTGATAATGAGGGGTGTTGAAAGGTGCAAACGCAAACCAACAAAAATGGCCACAAAAAATGCCACAACCAAAATCTATCAGTGTCTGCATGGAGAGAGTCTCCTCAATGAATGGAATGGGGAAGTGGTGCATTTATCCTGGGACACACCCGAACCCAGGTGTGTCCCATTTCGCTGACGACCCTCCCAGCTCCACCCACCGACATCCTATTAAGGAAAACAAGAGCAAAGAGAAAGAATTCGTCAGACAGAGTGGGAGGGTCGTCACAATATGATCAATCTGGCTGGTCAGGGATGCGGTAGCCCTAGGATATGATCAATCTGGCTGGTCAGGGATGCGGTAACCCTAGGATATGATCAATCTGGCTGGTCAGGGATGCAGTAGCCCTAGGATATGATCAATCTGGCTCCCTGGTCAGTGATGCGGTAGCCCTAGGATATGATCAATCTGGCTGGTCAGGGATGCAGTAGCCCTAGGATATGATCAATCTGGCTGGTCAGTGATGCGGTAGCCCTAGGATATGATCAATCTGGCTGGTCAGTGATGCAGTAGCCCTAGGATATGATCAATCTGGCTGGTCAGTGATGCAGTAGCCCTAGGATATGATCAATCTGTCTCCCTGGTCAGTGAAGTGGTAGTCCTAGGATATGATCAATCTGGCTGGTCAGTGATGCGGTAGCCCTAGGATATGATCAATCTGGTTCCCTGGTCAGTGATGCAGTAGTCCTAGGATATGATCAATCTGGCTGGTCAGAGATGCAATAGACCTAGAATAAGATCAATCTGGCTCCCTGGTCAGAGATGCAGTAATCAATCAATCAAATGTATTTATAAAGCCCTTTTTACATCAGCAGATGTCACAAAGTGCTATACAGAATCCAAACCCCAAACAGCAAGCAATGCAGATGTAGAAGCACGGTGGCTAGGAAAAACTTCCTAGAAAGGCAGGAACCTAGGAAGAAACCTAGAGAGGAACCAGGCTCTGAGGGGTGGCCAGTCCTCTTCTGGCTGTGCCGGGTGGAGATTATAACAGAACATGGCCAAGATGTTCAAACGTTCATAGATGACCAGCAGGGTCAAATAATAATAATAATAATCACAGTGGTTGTAGAGGGTGCAACAGGTCAGCACCTCAGGAGTAAATGTCAGTTGACAGCAAGTGCGGTAGAGAGAGAGAGTCGAAAACAGCAGGTCCGGGACAAGGTAGCACGTCCTGTGAACAGGTAAGGGTTCCATAGCCGCAGGCAGAACAGATGAAACTGGAGCAGAAGTTTCAACTGTTCTGAGGGAGAGAGAGAGAGAATTAGAGGAAGCATAATTCAAACAGGACACCGGATAAGACAGGAGAAATACCCCAGACATAACAGACTGACCCTAGCCCCCCGACACATAAGCTATTACAGCATAAATACTGGAGGCTGAGACAGGAGGGGTCGGGAGACACTGTGGCCCCGTCCTACGAAACCTTGGACAGGGCCAACCAGGCAGGATCTAACCACACCCACTTTACCCTAGGAAATGATAAATCTGGCTCCCTGGTCAGAGATGCAGTAGCACTAGGAAATGATCTCCCTCCAAGCCCTCTTTATGTTTCCACATGCTTCTGTCTGGTCAATAACAAACTCACTGGTATTACACTCTCTCTCTCTCTCTCTCACTCCCATCACCATCAACATCCATTCACTGACTCCTCATCATATCCCCACCCCTCTGTTCTACATCATAACATCACATAATGACTGTCTACTGTAGTGATTCTGTCTGACTCCTCATCATATCCCCACCCCTCTGTTCTACAGTTGTGGCCAAAAGTTTTGAGAATGACACAAATATTAATTTCCACAAAGTTTGCTGCTTCAGTGTCTTTAGATATTTCTGTCAGATGTTACTATGGAATACTGAAGTATAATTACAAGCATTTCATAAGTGTCAAAGGCTTTTATTGACAATTACATGAAGTTGATGCAAAGAGTCAATATTTGCAATCCGCCCTGGCATGCTGTCAATTAACTTCTGGGCCACATCCTGACTGATGGCAGCCCATTCTTGCATAATCAATGCTTGGAGTTTGTCAGAATTTGTGGGTTTTTGTTTGTCCACCCGCCTCTTGAGGATTGACCACAAGTTCTCAATGGGGTTAAGGTCTGGGGAGTTTCCTGGCCATGGACCCAAAATATCTATGTTCTGTTCACCGAGCCACTTAGTTATCACTTTTGCCTTATGGCAAGGTGCTCCATCATGCTGGAAAAGGCATTGTTCGTCACCAAACTGTTCCTGGATGGTTGGGAGAAGGTGCTCTCGGAGGATGTGTTGGTACCATTCTTTATTTCATGGCTGTGTTCTTAGGCAAAATTGTGAGTGAGCCCACTCCCTTGGCTGAGAAGCAACCCCACACATGAATGGTCTCAGGATGCTTAACTGTTGGCATGACACAGGACTGATGATAGCGCTCACCTTGTCTTCTCCGGACAAGCTTTTTTTCCGGATGCCCCAAACAATCGAAAAGGGGATTCATCAGAGAAAATGACTTTACCCCAGTCTTCAGCAGTCCAATCGCTGTACCTTTTGCAGAATATCAGTCTGTTGTTTTTTCTGGAGAGAAGTGGCTTCTTTGCTGCCCTTCTTGACACCAGGCCATCCTCCAAAAGTCTTCGCCTCACTGTGTGTGCAGATGCACTCACACCTGCCTGCTGCCATTCCTGAGCAAGCTCTGTACTGGTGGTGCCCCGATCCCGCAGCTGAATGAACTTTAGGAGATGGTCCTGGCGCTTGCTGGAGATGGTCCTGGCGCCCTGAAGCCTTCTTCACAACAATTGAACCGCTCTCTTTGAAGTTCTTGATGATCCGATAAATGGTTGATTTAGGTGCAATCTTACTGGCAGCAATATCCTTGCCTGTGAAGCCCTTTTTGTGCAAAGCAGTGATGATGGCACATGTTTCCTTGCAGGTAACCATGGTTGACAGAGGAAGAACAATGATTCCAAGCACCACCCTCCTTTTGAAGCTTCCAGTCTGTTATTCGAACTCAATCAGCATGACAGAGTGATCTCCAGCCTTGTCCTCGTCAACACTTAACGAGAGAATCACTGACATGATGTCAGCTGGTCCTTTTATGGCAGGGCTGAAATGCAGTGGAAATGTTTTTGGGGGATTCAGTTCATTTGCATGGCAAAGAGGGACTTTGCAATTAATTGCAATTCATCTGATCACTCTTCATGACATTCTGGAATATATGCAAATTGCCATCATACAACCTGAGGCAGCAGACTTTGTGAAAATTAATATTTGTGTCATTCTCAAAACTTTTGGCCACGACTGTACATTATAACATCACAGAGCCCTAATGCTGTCTCTGTGCTGGTCAACCATGGTGTCAAGATCCATATACTGTATGTGTGTGTGTGAGTTGGGTGTGGGCGTGTGTCGGGTTGTACTGAGTGTGTGTGCATGTGCGGCTGTGTGTGTGTGTGTGTGTGTGTGTGTGTGTGTGTGTGTGTGTGTGTGTGTGTGTGTGTGTGCGTGTGTATGTGTATGTGTGTATATGTCTGTGTGTGTCTGTGTCTGATTGTGTATTTGTGTGTTTGGCTATGTGGCTGTCTCTGTGACTGGCTGTCTCTGTGACTAGCTGTCTCTGTGACTGACTGTCTCAGTGACTAACTGTCTCAGTGACTGACTGTCTCTGTGCCTGTGTGGGACTATCTCTCAGAGGCCAGACAGACAGGCTGCATCACTATGCAGGACGGTGGTGCTGTTAGTCAGGGCTGTCTGGGGGCCTCTGCCCCTACTGATTCTAATGAGATCCCCTGGGACAGAGCCTTCGCCATTTAGTGTCCCAATGAGGGAGACAACATTGATACACACACACTCCTGCACTGGGCCACACACTACAATCTTAGAAAAGGTAGCACCAGGTAGAATCCTCTGCAGGTAGAACACCAAAAGTGTTCTACCTGCAACCAAAAAGGGTTCTTCAAAGGGTTCTCCTATGGGGACAGCCGAAGAACCCTTTAAGGTTCTAGATACCACCTTTTTTTCTAAGAGTGTACACATATACACACACAGACAGAGATAGGAACATGCACTTATGGATATGCACATACACACACAGACAAACACACCCTAACAACACAAGCTGACGAACACACACAGACTAAGCCAAACTAAGCCAAACATACTTTGTATTACAACAAATGACTGAATGACCCCCAAGGGCTGATTAGATATTGTTTGTCTCAGACAAGCTCATTAAAGTGTCACAATTCATTATACCAGTCACATCCTCACCTTGTCACACCTTGTCTCACAACTAATGGGAATATCCATCATCGCTTTTCCCAACGCCAGAACCTCTCCCCATAGACGCCTCATATCTTGACTCGTCTTGACTCGCTGACACTTCTGCAGGAGTATGGCTTCATCTGCTCTGTCTTAAACACATGTCAAACACAATTCAGTGGGGGGTTTCACAGGTGTCAACACCTGCCTGTTTAAATGATCACACCCTATAGCCTTGGCATAGGAGCTCTATAGAAGTGGTTCCCAACGCCAGTCCACCAGATGACTGGAGTTAGGAATCACTGTTGGAGTACTGAAGGACTGGAGTTGGGAACCACTGTTGGAGTACTGAAGAACTGGAGTTGGGAACCACTGTTAGGGGTACTGAAGGACTGGAGTTGTAAACCACTGTTGGAGTACTGAAGGACTGGAGTTGTAAACCACTGTTGGGGGTACTGGAGGACTGAAGTTGGGAACCACTGTTGGGGGTACTACAGGACTGGAGTTGGGAACCACTGTTGGGGGTACTGGAGGACTGGAGTTGGGAACTACTGCTGGGGGAACTGGAGGACTGGAGTTGGGAACCACTGTTGGAGGTACTGGAGGACTGGAGTTGGGAACTACTGTTGGGGGTACTGGAGGACTGGAGTTGGGAACTACTGTTGGGGGT